>JAHQIW010004907.1:0-278103 GCA_019055375.1 Parelaphostrongylus tenuis
TATGGCGGCACTTTGACACTACATCTGACTTACATAGCATTCTTATGGTATTGAAAACTGGTCTCAGACTTGTGTAGGAAAATAATGATTGTGGTAATTTATACGGCAAAACTAGGCATCAAAGTATCAATAATAGGTCATCATATGTTAATGCGGATGATGTTTATCTCGTGGCGCTGTTTTCCGTGGTACGACCAAAGAGAAACTCAATCCACACATTTGTTACTATGAGTCCTGAATGGTTACTGTTGTTGTCCGGACAGTCGCGAAACGAAAAAGGTGAAAAAATATCAACAAAGCCTTGTGGAGGTTGTTATACGCTCAGATAGCTTAAATTAGCTCGCGATCCACTAACCTAAACACTTTCTCAGTTCCCAGGACCGATTGTCTATTAACCTCGGCATGCTTCAGTATGATTACTGATTTTCTTTCACTTTCTCAGTTTCAGCAAAAAAAAACTGATTCGTGAATAGTCAGTAGATCGGAAAACAACCTTTTAGATACAGCGACCATTTTGTTCTTTTCAAATGTTCTCATTATTATTGGAGACTAGATTCACAGCTCTGCATTGCTCTATACGTGTTTTTTCGAATCAGATTAAGATGCAGCATGAGGCAACCGTGTTCAGACACACTTCCGTCCTGGTTATTTCTGAACTTCCAGAATTCATCCAAAATCCTTTATAGCATTCACGTAGAAGTTTTGGACTTCGATGCGATAATTGTGATTTCTTCCGCTGAATGGTGCTCCGTTTGTCTTTTTTTGTAGCTCCTCTTTCGGTCTTATTCAATATTGAACGTTCCTTGTACGCTTTAAATAGAGTATGTTGACTGATTTCAAATTGTTAGCCGAGTACTAATTCATATGGAGGAAAAGTGGTCCAGTCGTCTCTTAAGTACCATATAAAAATAGTTATATCCTTCTCACGCTCACAACTCGCCGCCTCTTTTAACAAAGTCGCTTTATGAGTTTGCCATTTCGCATGAGTGGTCATACACTCGGTCTGTCTCAAAGGTGAATACGACGAATCCAGAAGTTTGAAAACGGCCATACTTAGTTTCTCGCAATGCATACGGAAACGAATATACAACGTGCCTCCTTAGGCCTCTATAGATTTACAATCGCATGCGAGGGTTTTCAACGATGTTCGCACATATTTACATTGTAATTTCGTTTCGAACGCGTGTCAAAGCAGCTTCAAGCACCTCTACGCTAGTAAAGCGAGTTACCTATATTTTCTCCTTCAGTAATTCACCACACGGAATAATCCACTGGGTTGAGAGCCACTTTATTTTGACAGCCATATATGTTCTTTCCTTAAAAACCTAAAAACACCTCCTCAGAGGGTTTAAGTGTGCGCGATGCTCGTCATCAGAATACATATTATTAGTTCATAATCATAAATTTATTCATAAACTACCACTCTTTTCAATCTACATATGCAGCGAATTTCAAACACTTATTTTACAGCACCTCGTTGACATCCTATCATTTGGCTTTTTCATAGCCTGGAATTGTCTCTTTATTCGGGTTTCTTGCTCAATCACCCAATTTCTTTATAAATACAAACTTTGTCCTCCACTGAAAAAAAGTTCTCAAACTTCACGAGCCATAGGAATTTTCGCAAATTCTTTCATTACTCTCAAGTTCTTTGTTAATCGATCTCAGTTCTGATTGATCCATTTGTAGAAAATTTGGTGTGACTGATATTTCATTCTGTGACCGTTTTCTTACTGTTCATTACTTTTTGCCTTCTTTCATTTTGTTGAATTTGAATGGAGTACATGCGCAAGTCCATCTCTAAGTGGCTGAGTCCTATAGCATTGAGCAGACATGATCCATGGCATCGACTGTTTTTATAACCTCGCAATAAACATTCAGTCTAATTTTTAAGAATGTTTGAAGCCTTACCCGAGGTTGGTACACCAAGGTCATACACCGGTGTTTCGAGGTCTGGCCTTCCTCGTCAGTGGCCCACGCCCCACGTAAGCCTGCATTGTAGCAAGGAGAGAAGCGTTATGTGGAGACGGCACAGTGTGCGAAGACATTGTGTCATCACCACTCCTCAGTCAGTCGATGGATCTCGGCTGGTAGATCAAATTGATCCATGGCATCAACTGTTTTCAAAACCTCGCAACGACTGAGAAGTGGTGATAACAACAGTGTCATTATACACTGTGCCGTCACCACATACGCCTCCCTCTTTGCTACAGTGCAGGGCTTAATGCGTGGGACATGACGAGGAGAGCAAGACCACCGAAACACCGGTGTATGACCCTGGCGTACCAACTTCGGGCAAGGTTTTTGAACATTTCAAAAATAGATTAAGCAGAGAGTCAAAGAAATGGTGAAATCATTGAGGCTGAAACAAGTTTGCATACGGTATGTTGGCAGACTGCAATGAGCCTTGACGTGGGTTTGTATGTGGTTCGTGCAACAGAATCCCTTTCAGAAATCTGCTTGCTCAATTGGCCACATCACTTATGGTTCTTACTATGCTCAAAAAATGGTCATCTTGAAAAGTTTGTAGAGTACACCTGACAAACATGCTGTACACTAATGATTTGATAACGTGAAACCATGTTTGATACTGCCTATAAAAATCACTTATGGCACTTCTGCAGTGCTAGACCGGCGTCTGGTTGTCCTTCCGCACTCCCCAGTATCGCAGTCCCTCTCGGTTCAGCGATCACTTGGAAATATATCCCTATATAATCGACGCCGAGTTATAGATCAGCTAGTCAAGTGACAAAAAATCTTCCTACATTGCAGTGACCACAGTCAAGTAACTGTGCTACTGACGATACCGAATGACGAAACAGGTCATAGCAAGTTCACGCACGTTGTCACGTTATCAGACTATCATTGTTTCGAGCAAAAGTCTATATAACGGTTCGCAGTAATGTACTACACTATGTGAAGATTCCTTTGTCGTCTCTTCATGAGTATGATAAATGTAAGCAAGGTCCTCCATGGTCTCAGATTTTATCTTTTTTGAAGGTGTGAAATCGTGAATTTTAGAGAAGTACATGAAGCATCGTGATCACTATTTCTAGGGAAAGAAGTAGTGAGGCTGTCAGTTTCTAAGGTGTGATTCTTATCACGCTTACATTCGCAAGTTATACTTCAGAGGCTAAAAATCCCAGTTGTTTCTTACCAACTGGGATTTTGGAGCCTGAGACCGGGATTTGGGACAAGATACAAGAATGACAGAGGATTTTCGTTATCAGTCCATATCGTGACGAGATGTAATGGCGACTCCATACTCATTAATCAGCACAGATAACAACATAATAGTTGCAGATTTCCTGGTAGCATTTATCAGCCTGACTCTTATTTGTTGCTTTTGATAGCTTTTATTGCCTATATCGATGCAGGTCCTTTTGCAAGACCTTCTACGGCATTAGATTCGTCTTCGTTAGGTGTGCTGCACAAGGATCAAGTTACGACTCCTTTCTTCTTGAACAACACACTTGGTAATGTGAAGTAGCAATTTGAGCTTTCTATCTGAGAAACAGATGCTGGAGTGCACAGATTTTAAGTCCATCGAATCGCAGTCTTTGATCGCATTTTCCTGTTTGTCAATCATGAGAGGAGAGAGTTTTATTGAGTTGCGAGAGGGTCTCGCAATTCATCCACGATCTAACCGCGAATGATCGAAGGATTACAAAAAGCTTAGAGCCATTCCCGCAACGAAGAAAATAGCCCTAATTAGTTAACAAAAACCCATTTGTTTACACCGATTGCAGCAACGTGTTCAAAAGAATTTTGGCACGTTTCTTTCCCTCCTTAATTTTTTACGGCCACGTAAAGCCACTTATGGTTCACGCGCTTTTTCGTGTTTTTCTCGTCGAGCACAAACTTTCCGCTGGACTTCTAGGAGTCACTCAATAGCTGAAAAGTTACCATTTTTGGTGTTATATTTGGTTTTCAGAAGCGTCTTTCGTGATGAGCTGTGAAAACGAAGACTTTTCTCGGAGTTTATAGTGGAAATGCGCCGTGTTTGCTCAGCTTTCTCAGCAAACAAAGATTTCCACTGAAGCAATAGTAGTCATCACGATAGCTTGAAGAAAAGGCAATTTGTAACGTAAATTTAAAACTTGAGTTCATTCTCAGTCGAAGCTGTTTCCTGCGCTGTAGTAGCGACGAGCAGAAAATTACGTTTCGCTTGCAGCGTGCTTTTACATGCTTCGCTATTGTTTATGCCTAGCTCTACGAAAGAGTTTCGGTAATCATTCGATAGCTCAAAATGTGAAGGTCTAAGAACCTGATTAGTTCTTTCTAAACTAAATTTTTCAATGCGCGAAAGCAAGGTTATTAAGATCACATTTCATATTCGACTAGTTAGCCCATCGCTTGAATTTTAAAGTGGGTAAATTAGTAGCTGCATAGTAAAAATTCGTACGCTTTAGACAATTTATGTTCAGAAATAGCGCTATGTTACATAAGCCCTTCTATGGAAGTCTAAAGTTTCGTGGTGAACGAACGATCACCTCTACCAAAAATTCTCACTTTACAATACTTTTCATGGCCACATCAATAGGAAAACGATGCATCTCCATTTCTTACTCCTTATTTTCTTACGATGTCTGAAAAGCACATTCTCTCCAATGTACGACTTTTCAAAAAAGTTCATGTAATGTGTACTTTTTAGTACACACTACTATAAAAATACTGCTATCAGTCCGAAATGAACAAAATGTCTATGAAAAAAACTTGCAACTTTCCCTTATCCCCACCCATACTTGAAAAAAAAACTTATTTCTTACTTCTTCTTGTCATTTTAGTTCTCATCCAGTAACTTATATTCCAAAAACTCGGGACATGTCTTTTTTTAAATGGTTTTCATATCATGCCGTAATAGTATGGATAAGATTTGATTTCACACTAAACACCGTTTGGGCTGAACACAGCTTTTTCTTCCGATTCTCAGGAACGATTCGATAGCACAAATTTCAAACTATTACAATTATGTGGCTGGTTTTTGAAAAAACAAAACCTTTTTATTACGCTGTTACAGCCAGAAGAATATTGAGTTTTACGCTAGGTATTGTTTTTATCGCACAGCGCAATTCACACATGGCCTGGGAATTTAATTCATTGTAAATAAACGGAAACAACTAAAAAAAACGAAAGAATAGTCTCCAATCTGATAGTAACGATCAATATCAGCACCTGAATTCCTGTGATTGTACGCATTATACGAGTCGCATCGAGGAATCATTAAAAAAAAAAACCAGCAATTCCTAGCTGAAGCAGCAGCCAATCCACAATTTTTTGAAGTTGTCTGGAAATACGCGACTTCTCTTCGCCAAAACTATAGACAATTCAAAACGAGCCATGCACTCAGCTAAACAACGCAGAAGAGACATCACTCATTTAGGTAGTAGAGAATGAATTCCAACGGTAATAGGGTTCGTATCAGGTCTCGTTAAATGATCAACCTCCAAAAACTTTTGTTCTCAGTCACAGTGAAGTTGAATTAATTAAACAGCCAGGAACGAAACAGAATGTAGGAAGTTTCTTTTCATTTCCACAGATAGCACAACTCCTTAGCTACATAAATAATTAAAAAATCTCGAATTACCAATGTAATATCATCTCATAGATAGAGTTTCATCAATTTTGACATCTGGTTCAACTCTCAGGAATTTGGAATTACAGTGATAAGATCCGATCAGTGAATGGTATAAAGGATGTGAAAAGTATAAGATCTGCACCTTGATATTCAATTTCTCACTTACATGAAAGTTGAACGACCCGCCATGCAAACTCCAACATGGTTTTTCATTCGCTTCTTTCTCACAGAATTTTCGCATGCTTGTGCATATTCGAGCATGGTGACGCACGCAAGGCCCAGTTCCGTAATTTCAAACTCTTTGCGGCTGCAGATGGCTAGCGTTAGCCACAAACACGTCCGCCCCATCGCTTCCGGTAGCCTTCTAGTGAGACGTATGCATTCTCATGGAGATCACCCTAATGTCTTTTCGCTCACCTGTCACCTTGGTTTTCATTGAGAGGTCAATCTGTGTTTCGTTTATCGATGCATGCGTATTGCTGAATCACAAAGATGGAATAGTTTTCAAAGATCTACCTACGCATTTCACCTCGACGTTGTGAGTGCTGACAAACATTTGAAAAGGCATAAGCTTGAATTCGTTCACTTTCCGCATCAGGGATTTCTCTAAAAACTGGGCTTTCGCCCTGTTCATGCTTGATCGAATCTTTTTCCGATTCGCTAAGTTCACTGAGCATAGTTTTTTGCTCCACGAGTTATTTTCGAGGAAATGACGTTGTCGTTCACAAAAGCAGTTTGGAGAAGATTTTTTATGAACATGTAGCCGTCTCGTCTCAGTCAAGCGAAATCATTATTCGTTGTAGTAGAACGGTCATTACCTCTGACAAACGATTTCGCCTTACAAGGCTCATTTCTCTTTGGGTACAGTGAGGTGTCGTTGGCGAAGCCGCATTTTCTGCTGCAGTTTCGATATAAGCCACTTATTGTCTGTGCACAGGACGACTCTGTAACTTGGTCAACGAAAACTAACAGGACTGCATTCGTTTAAACGCTGTCAAACGCTTCACGTATCAAAGAAGATCCAGTTATGGAGCATACGGCATTGCTGACAGACTTCAATGATCCGCGACACGGTTTAGGTATGGTCCGTACAACACAGTTCTTTTTGGAGTCTGCTTGCCAACAGTTAAGCCTCATCTGTGATAACGCTATGCTCAGAATGATGAGTATAGCGAAAGCTCGTAGAGTAACTTAGCAAACATGCCGGGCACTATCTTGGACAGTCCTTTTTCTCACTTCTCAAGTTAGATGAGAGGGCACGAAGACCTTCACCTGCCTGAGATATTTTTCTGAAGGTGTGATGTCATATGTCTCGCAAGAAGTATCGTGGGCTATCAGCTCAGAGAAGTACTAGCAGTGTTATTGGGCCTTGAAGCTGTGTGTCTTTCTATGCTTTTAATCACAAGTCAAACTTCAGAGATTAGAATCCCGGTTTGTTTCTTGCCGCCTGAGAATTCGTTGTCCTCAAAAGAACTGGGAATGCTATTTTTCCCCTTTGATGTGGCCTTCACAAGTGAAAGTGGGAGATCTTAGGATACGTGGGCGTTCTTCTACGTGAAGGACTTTTGGTATATCCTTTCCTCAAATAAATTTACCCTAACTCATAAATCATACCATGGAATATCAATAAGCTCGATGCAAAAGACGGGTTAATTGATTAAATAATAAAACAATTTTTCTCGCTGCCATAATGCATTTAAAATGAGTTATTTGTAATATTGCCACTTTTCCAACAATCAAATGCCACCCAATTCTCTTAGGTATATGGAAAACATCATAACAATGCGAAATGCATTAAAATACCATTAAATCCGACTATTAGTAATTAGAATAGCTGTCAGCTCAACTGGGTTCATGAAGCGAAATTGCATACCCGACCAAACCGGTCAAAGGTTGGTGGCTGATAGCTAACATTGAGATGTTGAAGAATGAGTGGTCGGGCAAATGTGCCTCAGTGGTGTAGTGGTTTAGAGCACGCGTCCCCGGATAGAATGAAACGCAGGTTCAATTCCCGCCTGAGGCCGCGTTTTTTGCTCACCACTCAATTCTCTTAGGTATATGGAATCAAATGACCATTAGAGTTTCCACTGAAAAGCAAAGCATAAACGATAGCGGTCACACATGGCTCTTCAAGGGCGAAACGTAATCTCTCTACGTGATACTACGGCGCAATAAAGCTTTGTTTACAAAATTAAGTTTATAATCAGATACGTCGTTTCTTAAGCTAGTAAATAACCGTTGAAAAATACTCTGTCCAGTGATAAAATTAAGCAATCAGGAGTGTGAATGCATTACACACTCCGAAAAAGGCGTAGTTTTCTCTTCTTTGTTGCGGCTCAAAAGAAGAGCTTTTTTAAAAAACAAGCGTAGTATTGACACCGAGATTTTTTAAGAATTGAATACTGGGTAATGTCTTATTAAAAATCTCTGTCCGACCAAGAAATCACTAAAAGGACCGTGTACCCTTCTTGGTACACATGGTCCTGAAAGGATTAATACTCCGGAGACCAAATGCATGATATTGCACTGATAATGGCCACCGGTCAATGACGCGTGGAAATAATGAATTTTGTTTAGTAAACTGAAGTTTGAAAGGATTTGGATATAAATGTGATGGACTATCACAAAAGAGACTTTGATAAGGCATTTTTGCCAGAAAAAGAACACCCTTATTTTTCAAAAATTGTGATCTTTGAGAAGACGACTTTACTAAATGAACTCACATATCCAACCGTTAATAAAATTGTTTCTTTATTTTATATTATTTTTGTAATCATTCAACAGAACCAGTAACAAAAGAAATCATATCTGCCTTCCGATTGATAATTGTGTTGCTCAAACTTTATAACGAATTTATTTACACTTAACTGGTAGAAGAATGGATTTCAAAAGCATTTTATCCCCGTGAAAAATCTATTAATGCAGGAAAGACCACCATAAAGGTATATTAGTAGAAGAAACATCTAGCTTCCTAATAGTTTCTACTTCTTGATATAAGACACTACGTAATTGGGAATGAACCACACTTCCGATTTTCTTCTCATATTTCTGTAATTATTTATTTTGGAGAAAGATTTCTGGAGAAAATTTGCTAGGCTGTTTATCATAATGCCTACATCCAAGCTAAATAGACGTAAATTAAGCATTCAGACTTATTCAATCCGCTAGACGTAAATGGAGCATCCGTGACTGACTCGGTCATCATAAAGATCGTCCTCCGCGAATTTTCGTCGGAGATCAATCTTTCCGCATGCGTTGTCGAAACTGGTCAACATTTTTTTGTCTAGCTGATGCTTGACGTATAAATACGCCATGGGCAAAGCGAGGATGTTTTTTTCGTCCATCAAATTTGCCGTCCATGTTGCTCTCAATTGTTTCCATGATGTCCAGGAGGCGTGTAGTAAACTTTAACGAAATGTTTTCGCCTGCAAACCACTCTCTTCACATATGTAGTTAGATAGTCACAGAATTACAAATTGTAGCTGTGAAATCATTATTTAACATACAATGATCTCTATGTATTCTTTATGAATGTCCTGAATGTTCAGAGGTACAACAAATGCTTTTGCATTAACTAAAAAACTATTTCTGTTGATTGAGACAAACGATTAACTGTACTCTCGCGAAACTTCGGCAATCCTTAAAACATTTAGATGTGGTTTATAGTGCTGAAATATTTTTTGAAACCGTGCTTGCTTGCTCTGCTATCCATTGCCCAATGCTTTATCAATCCTGTCAATAATGACTCAAGGAAAGAATTTACTGATACTGAAGAGCACAAAAGATAGGCTATAGTTTCTAATGCCGTGAGGGACTTTTTGGACGATAAAACGATTTCCGTAATCATAAATTAACTATACACCAACGCTCTATGGAACACCACAGCAAGGCTATCCTTGAGAATGTAAGGAGACTCGTTCGAAGAGTATTCTACGACGTTCAAGAAGAGGTGGAAAGCGAATTCAATGCGAGAAGTACTGGAATACGCACATCAAATAAAAAACACTGTGATCAACGGATCAAATAAAGTGCTGAAGTGTGAATTGACTATAAGATTTGCATACCAATTGGTACCCTGTAAAGAGGCGAACCACCGTATTGATGAGAATAGGTGAGAATGTTTCTCAGATGTTAAGATCTCATCTTTTCTGTACCAGGTGTTGATCATTGCTCAACTCACAAAATAACGCTATGATTGTGGATGTGAGAACAGGCGGAATGACAATTCCAGTCTCGTATCGTATATTTCATCTGACAGCAGAAAGGCGTAGCAAACGAGGTGGTTAGAGTACGGAGTCGGATAGAAAGTTCTGAAGCACTATTTTAAGTATGAGATAATCCCATGCGTGTCATCGGAAAACTACAGAGTTGGCTCCGAACGGCAAATTCAGCCGAGCTCTGTTGTCAGCAGTCAGGCCGAGTCTACGACAAACTCGAGGAGAAGAGTACTTGTCTTCGTCGACCAAAAGTGTGTTTTGATGCAGCAAGGCAATGTCAGACCGCAAACTGCCAAAAAGACCAAATACAGTTTGATGAATTGGACGGAGTTGAGGTTTCGTCGCATTCCGCCCACGGTAAAAATTGCGCTTCATCGGCATTGGCCTAGCTCGATCAATGCAACACTTTCTGAAGAGTCGCCGATTCTAATCGTTTGGTGAAGTTGAAGTAGCTTGTTAAGAGTTCCTTGAATTTGAAGTCAATGATCTGAAATATGTTACTGTTCCGTCAAAGATCATCTGATTGAAATGAACCAAGTCGGGACTCACGAATGGCTTTCCAGCTTTTGCAGCATCGGATGAAAGTGTGATTTTTTTGTTTAGATCTTCTTTCTTCTCTGCAGGAGTCGTCGGCTCCCTGCAGCTCGTGTAATTTCACGTTCATGTATCGACTCGAGTTTTCGTGAAGACGAAATACTCCTGACTGCAGCTAATGACTGGAATAAACCCCAGTTTGGTTGCTCATTCTCTCCGTTTGACAAAAAGTGGAATGTGTCGGTGTAATGCATTGCAGGAAAAAGTGGTAGCTTGAACAGCAGCTTTAGTCATGCAGTAGTTAGCATGCACTCTGGAGAAAGTGTAGGTAGCAGGTTCAACTACCTCGCAAGATCTAACATTCAGTGCATACCCAACAATATTAGCAAAATAGTGGTAAGGTCATGCCACTACTTAAAGAGCGCCTGAACGAAGAATTTCGAGCAACAACAACATAGCCTAGGACCGAATATCCGACTTACTAATATATGGTCTATTTGTTATGGTACTGTCATTTGAGAAAAACTCGCATCCACCGCTATGAGTGTGATTTCAATTTCACGAATTACCTTAAATGGCCTTAGAGTTTGAAATTGGACAGTTCCCACTCATTATAATCAATTCAAATTGATTAAACAGTGTTGTTACCTTCTTCAATGGTTCCTTTAAGTTTTATCTTCGCTTTTCAATGTATAACAATGCATTGAAGTTTAAGAAGTAGAACTTTTACGGTGTCATGAACGTCGTGAAATAGCTGGGGTCTTTATTTCTCAGCTAGGTCATTGAGGTCGTGTCGTGTCTCTTTGGCTGCATTATCAGGTCCTCCATGGACGGCTCTTATGCAATTGCACGTGCGCATAGATAAAAACTATCACTTTAGTCCATTGCGATTTTGGAGCATAGCCTAGAATAGCATAGTATTGATGCGCCCACGCATGTGATGCATGTCTTCTCTATGACTTTCGAGACATAACTTGAGCAAATGGTGGAAAGTAGTGCCGTCTAGGATAGGGACGATTCATTTTTGATTGATGGCCGCATAAATATACATATGTATACATATATATATATATATATACATGGTAAATTATATGCACATATGCATATATGCATATGATCCACATATATGTGATATGTGCTTTCAGGACAGTCTTCATATATTTATAATATCACAACATATTTCAAAGGATGAGTACACAGCAGTTGTGACGCGTCTAATTGATTATTTGGTTAATAAAGCAAACTATAATAGTAGCTTATTCATTTCTCAGTAAATTGGATCCCCTCTGTTCCTTCATTTGCTCAAATGAATTTGTGATGACAAAGCTCATTTGTCCATTGAAAGCTATTTTTTTTTTGGCTTCTATCTTCCAGCAAGAGTCTGTGCTTGTGAGAATGATACATTCCAATTATCAGTCATTCACTGATTGGGAGGGTGATAGATTCAATTGTGGTGTTCAAGTTCTATTAGACATAAATTTGCTCATCTTTTTTGCATCGAAGAGCGCACATTATTTCTTCTTTTCGTCTACACAATCCATACAACCCTTATTGTGGCATATATCGGTTTCCTTATTTCTTCTGTATACACTGTTATGAACTGAAGTCAAGAATTGAAGAGGCGCAAAAGCTAGTGGAGAACCTAATCTTTTTTTTACTTATATTTTCGCAAGCTACATGAAAGAACGCAAGTTTTAGAATAACAGTAGCGCCAACTTTTCAGTAATTAGATCGCATAGATGTTTCGTCACCCATTAACTAAATATTTTCTTCAGCGCAGAGACAGCGTATAAATATACGAGGGATAGGAGAGCGGTTGCCGAGTGGTTCATGATACACGCCATTATGATGCAACGTAGTGGTTCGGTCCCCTCTTCATGCGCTCTCTTGCAGTCACCTAAAAACTTCCTAGCCTGACCATCTTTAAAAATGCTAAAGGTTCTACCTCACTAGTACTCACTTCATGACACGAAGGAAACCGAACCCACAAGCAACAGTTTGAACAAGACGCAGAATTTCCGAAAATCTTCGGGATAATGATCGCGACCAAATAAGTCGATAATATAAAAGAAAAGATAAAGCTCTCGGTGTTGATCAATCCCTGAGGGATGCGCCATGCATTCGACTTTGATTTTTAACTTCGTTTGAGGTGATTGAATGCTTATCTGGCCTTTACAATGACTCGCGGTGGCCTCCCGCTGAACCGAGTCAGTGCTGCTTATCCTCCCAGACGAGTCTGAGACCTGTCTAGTACCAATTTACCGACCCCGGAGGGATGGATGGCTTGGTGAGCCATGAGCGCGAGATCGAACCAGTGAGCTCGTGTGCGACGCAGGGCACCTCTAACCACTGAGCCACATGCGCTCTAATCGAATATATATATATATATATATATATATCTGATTTAATAAATAAATAAATAAATAAATAAATAAATAAATAAATAAACAAATAAATATATCTTCAGTCAATCGCTTTCAATAGACCCGCTTAAAATGATATAATCTGATAAGGATATAAGATGTTTTGAGCTGTTAGGTCTGTGGTATACAGGCACCTGCTTCGTCCTATTGGGACTCATTAGCACCACCCTCAATCGTAAAACAGCTGCGAGCTCGGCTGCCTTCGCCACAATATGTCAGGTAGCTTCATCATCTGGCTTGGGGTGATTTGTTACTCGGCGCCGATTCCTTTATGGAGAATTATTTAACCTCAATGGATCGGTTGAGTTGAGGGAGGGTGGTACTGATGGCCTTTGTACCACTAGACCTAACAGCTCAAAACGCGATATATATGTTTATATATATATATATATGTATATATATGCATATATATGTATATATATGTGTATGCATATATATATACATATATATACATATATATATATATATATATATAGATAGATAGATAGATTGATTGATATAGATACCGATATAGTTATAAATATAATTATAGATATAGATATGGATATATATACAGAAATACCAGACCACAAGACAAGTTGGTTCAAATAATAATGGAAGGATCTACCGACATTTAAGCGTGGTCTTGATAAAGCACTTGAAAATAAAGGTATAATATAATAAAAAATACCAGCCAAAGAGCAATCAAGTGTGCAAACACTCTATGCTAGGTGAAAATTTCGCCTGTCATAGAGTGTAAAACGTACATCTTCGATGACTCTTTATAAGGATTGTAAGGCTCCAGAGAGCACTGTCTACAAAAAGATCGAAAGACGACGGGCTCTGCTCGGCTGACGAGTCTGTAAGGACGAAACACGTGTATCGGGCTGTACAAGAGCCCTCACCAGACCACATGACAAGTTGGCTCAAATAATAATGAAAGGATATACAGATATACACAATTTCTGAAGAATTTTATGCCTTTCATGAAATTTGTCATGGAGCTTACGTAGTACTGTGCGAATGTTACGGCCTTTCGCCCTCGTCGGCATCACGTGCTTAGCAATTCAGTTATTTTCTTATGAGGAAAGCACGCTGTTTTGGCCTCTTGGGAACAGTGCATTTTTCAGATTTTCTGTCAAGTTTCAATATCTGTCATATAATCAAGATTTCTGCATTTTCGAAGATGTGCTATATCACCAGGATAGCATTTTTGATGCGCTGTAACGTCGAAATAAAATTCTATTCCATATTCAAGAGTTTCCTCGTCAGATAAAGTTTCTTCTATGAATAGTCGATAATCATTTGATAGGAGAAAAGAACGCCAATGGAAATCGTTATGCTCGTTTCCTGTCTGAAGCGCATCGGAAATTCACTTTTATAGATAAAGAACACTGCCGCTGGACACGTGAGTCACCTAATAGCGCAACACATACGGAGATCGACCATTCGCTCACAGGCAGAACATGCTGGCTACTTGACACATCCGTGATCTCAGCATTCTGTGAAAGGTCCGATCACCCCTTTCTCCGCGCGATGATTTAATTCTGTCGTACGCTGGAAAAGAAATCATCTCATCGACCGGAAAGGGCTAGTCAAGCTGTTATTGCAAAGACATTTTAAGCAAAATCCTGTTCAAAGATGACTGGCAGATAAAGGAGGATCCAACCTAAGATACGAGCTGCTTGTCGAAGGACTTGAGAATTGCGCCAAGTGCTTCAATTACTCAAATAAGAAGTTCAAACCGCATCTCCACTACCAATGAGGAGTTGCTTGAAAAGAAACAAAAGTGAGGTTCAATACTACCGCAACACATTGAGTTCGAGTGATAGTGACCTTTAGCTACAGAAAAACTTTCCAAGAGGACCTCCATCGATACAGACAAAAGAAACTGTTGGAAGCAGCAAAAAAGGATCTAGCCCACAGAAGTGTTGGAATTAGTTCAAATATGGTGTTCCTCTCGCATGTGCGATGAATGGCGATGGTAATGCTAGAACATTCTGTCATGAGATGGAATTGATAGCTGAAAAATTTCACACCAACCTTCTCTGCTCCACTGTCCCCGTCTCGAACGCCAGAAACCCACAGGAGAAGGCCAGCTAGGATTTTACCATTTGAAGCACGAGTCGCGACAGAAAGCGTAAAAAATGGCACAGGTCCAGGATTTGATAACATCACAGCCGACTTTCTAGCAGTTGCACGCCATAATCTGCATGTATTACTCTTTACAAATATGACATTCTACCTTCAGAAGGAGAAATTTCACATAACTGGAGTACGCCGCGCGTAACGATCCCTCATCAAAAGTGTGACCGAAGGGATCTATATGATTATCGTCCAATTTGCTTGTTGAGTGAGCTCTACAAGCTTTTTACGAAGATTATGCTTTTGCGCATACAAATAATTTCTGACGAGCCTCAGACAATTGATCAAGCATATTTCTATGGAGGATTCCGTTGTGTGGACCATAGCCAAGCCGTATCATAGGTCTTCGAAATCTGTCAGGAATATCACAAGCCCTTGAATCTAACATTTGTCGGGTATGGAAAAGCGTTTGATGGCGTCGAAACGAATGCAGTCCCATCAGCGCCCGTCGATCATGGAGTGGATCCGTCCTATATAAGAAATTTGTCAGGCTTTATCGAAACTGCACTACAAAAATACAGCTCATTCATCAATCCCTTACCATACCTATCGGCAAGTGGTTCTACAGAGTGGTAGCTAAGCGACGTTGCGCGTCGTGTGAAAAAACGTTCCACATGATTTTCAAAGGGTTCATGGCAACTGCACATTAGAATAGTTAGGCTTTGATGACTTGTCATCAAGTGTCCGTTATGTGTCATATAGTCGATCGATTCTATTGATGACTTCTGTCACCCGGTTTTTATGAGACGGAACGGGTTCCGTTAAATGATATTAAACCTGCACAACTAACCAACGACCTATGTACAATGAGTAGAGCAAACCCCACAATGACGTAATCATACAATAGCGATAATTAACGCAATGATATCGATAATTAATGCATGGAGCTAAAACGGGTGACACTAGCGGCTCAGCTCCGTATGCCGTCGATGTTGAGCTGTTGGCAAATAGCACTGCTGTGGGCATGTCTATCTCAGTCATCAGTTATTCTGCAAGTGATAGCCTGTCAATAGCGTATAAACTCAGTGCGGGCCATTTGGGATACGGAAAAGCGAGACAAATGCTACCACCCATCTGTGGCTTTGCCAAGGCTGCAACTAGATAATTCTATACCGATATAAGAAGAAAGCACTTATTTGGGAGATCAGCTGCTACAAGAAGTGTCCCTTAGTTTCATGAGACATATTACCTTGCACATTTGAGAGAGTAACTCTAGGTTCTTGCTTAATGGCATTTAGCGATTAATCAACAGTTCTAAACCTCAGAAATTGTGGTTACAGATACACTCAAGTGCTTTGCAATTTCTGAAGACTATCCACATTTTTGACCAGTACTGTCAAGACTCTGCTCGGTAAATCGCTTGACAACCATACTATGAAGACTGTTTGGAGCAGCGTTCATAAATTAAGCAAATAAATGAAGAGAAACATGAAAAACATGGAATAAGGAAAAAGATTATTATAACATTTGGTTAAGAGAGAGAGAGAGATGCGAAGTGTGAATCTAGGTGGATTGTTCTGATGTGTAATCCATTTCTTTGAGCTCGGTGGAAGGCTTATAAGAACTTTCATTAGATGTTCATTTTCTAGCTCATCACAAATTGAATCAAACTCTTCTCTTTCTGTGATCGGCATATGATTTACTCCAAAGTTGTGTGAAACTTAAGATAACATTCATTTTGATTTATTGCCTGCATGTCGTTATATAGAGAAATATTCGTCCAGGTAGTACCTCTAATGAAATCGAATGGATGGGGTATTACTGCGGAGTTAGGCAAAGCCCTTCGTTTTATCGTGTTGCTCTTGAAGATGCAGTGAATGATTCCAGTTCAGTGTTTCAGTCAATATTATCAGTCTTTCTTTATTATTTCTAAACGCGTTTACATTCTCATGTATATTCTTACTGAGCGAATCGTTAAAGGCAAAGCTAGAAAATAAAGCGCAAAAAATTGTGTGAAGTTCTACCGATGTTGCTCTTCAAAGAGACAAAGACTCTACCTTGAACTTTTCCATCAAAACGCTAAGTAATAATGCTTTTCTTATATTTCGCTTATTTTACAGTGAAATTTCAGATGATGAATAAATCACCATGTTGGTATTTGTTCACTTTTATATTGGCCATGAACTTTCTCGCAATAATCTGGTATCAAATGCAATCTGTAAGTGACAAAAAATCGAACACCGTGAAATACGTTGGACTTCATTTGAATGGCGGTCGACTAGGAAATCAGGTAAGATGGTTTGGCTTAGTGAGGCTGACGAGTAGTGCATTAATGTGATAATTTGATATTGCATTACTATGATATAACGTAAAAACCTTCATTGAAAAATGTGAGAATTTTCGTCAAAAAACCTGAATTTCCTCTGTTTTGAAGATTTTTTGAAGAAAATGCTAAAATATTGGATTTTGCTCTGAACCATGTTGAATTATAGATTTTTTCATCTCCAAATATCAAAAGTTGGCTGACAAATGCAATAAAATCGCCCGAAAACCCATCACCTGCCAAGTGATCTGCTTGCAAGAGTGGTGATTCTGAGTGCTTATTGATTTTTTGGTGTATTGAAAGTTTCCAAAAGTGCCTCCAGACGCAGATCGTATCACATGCAGCAATTAGAGGTGAATCCTCAAAATTCAAGTAAGGTTAGCTATCATGTGTTATTAGTCAGAGTTCCTCTTCATCAAAACATTCCCAATGATACATAATGAATGCGTTCAGAAAAAGCTATGAAAAACGACTCATATTTTTTGGCGATGGTGGACGAAAACTAGATACTGTTGTCATAATGGCAATAGATATAGACCAATCTCTGGTATAGGCATTCAGCTGACCAAAAAAAGCTTATCTTTTTTTTGTGATAAATTAGAAGAACCCAATGATATAGAGTGGTGTGCAAAAACGTTTGCGTCAGCCGTAAGTTGAACCCAGATCTTACTCATTCCGGGAGCATGTGCTAAACCGTTGCACCGACGCTCGTTTTGCACTCCACTCTTTCTACGCTACAACGCGTTATGTGTCAACAGCCAACCGTCTACGGTGCGGCGGGTAGTCATTATCGACATTAGACCGACTTTTGTTGACAGATATTGGGAAAGAGAGATAAACTCCAGAAAGAGCAAGATCTGGGTTCAAATCCCGGCTGACGCAAACGTTTTTGCACACCACTCTACACCATTAGGTTTATCTAAACATCATAACACCGCAATCGGCGGTCAAATAAAGATGATTTCCGATTGATAAATTAGGAGTTCAATTTTCACTAAACCTTGGCACCACTGATCAAAGCATTATTATCTCATTTTCAAAACAGGAAAGTTGGTTCATATCTTCTAAGGAGGTGACTGACGTCTAGGAAATATTGTCTACCTATCACTCTAGCTGTAAACAACATCTCCAAATATTCAGTTATCATGTTAGATAGCTAGCGAAAAATCCTTTCTGAAAAATCTGAAATGTCTTCCCATTGGAGAAAACCTACTGTTGAGCTTCTAATCTGGAAACCATTCATGTGCTGTCACATAAATAAATCTGAATTACAAGACCATTTCATCATTAAGACGCTACCTACTATTATTCCTTGGATCTTTAGTTTAAAATGCCTCGGTGCTTTTGAGAGACTAGGTATTTTGAGCACAACTGATGCAGTCTCATCTCTATCGATACGATAGAACTCATCTTGCAATCCTATATGCAGACAATTTCATAGGCGAATCCGATCCAAATTTCGAAGATTTACGTTTTGCAGAATTTTCATAATTCTTGTATGGGTAGATCAGTTGGGCGGATTTCGTAGATTGAGGGCATAAGCTCCCTGCTTCTGCAGCGCCGATTTGACGAAACTCTATTTCCACGAGTCATGTCTGACAAAAGCCTTCTACCGAGGAGCTGGGAAGTACACGAAAGGCGGTTAGGAACGCCTCCTACAAATTAGCTCCTCCCGCTCTCCCGAGCGAGACTGACGAGCTACTTGTGAGTACCCAGCTCCCACGTTGACAGACTACCAAACTATGCGCTAGGTATCAAAATACTAAGAATAGCAATAAATATGGGCCTCATTCCTCTCACCCAGGAGGAGTCCCCGGTACGTGTTTGTGGCACCGGAGAAGAACTGTTTTTTAGAACATGTGATCACAGAGGCGTCGACGGCGTTGACGTCTTCGTCAAATCTTTGACCGTGAACATCGATTCATTTGAATAACTAACAAGCCGTATCGGACGACTGTGGTTGCAACGATATGGATCAATGTCGGCGTTGACCGTCTTCGTCGCCTGCCGCCAACATCAAGCTATGGCGAAGACAAAATCGAAGCGCTCTACATGGATCTTGAAAAATTTTTCACAGTAGACCATAGATTTTCCAAAATCATTGCTGGAGATTTTAAAGCGGAAATTGGACCGCGAAAAGCGTCTGAAGAACGTCACATTGTGACCACGGACTAGAATGGAATGAACAGGATGAGAGGCTGACTGAGTTTATCATGAGGACCCAAACTATCCATGATGAATCGCAATTCGAAAAGCCTCACTCTCAACCATGGACGTGGAGTCTCTCAATGGAGAGTACTAAAACAAAATAGACCATATCATAGTAAATCGAGGGTCTTGTCTGACCAATATCGCTATTGTTACCAAGTTCTACACGGGATCAGCAGCGTTCCGTTCTTCGCGAAAAGGAGGGAAAGCCGCCAAGTTCAAACAATGAAGCCACAGAACTACCATAAACTGGGATGTATACATTCATTAGTTTATTAGTCGGCTCTTGTGACGATATTGTTGTCGATGGTATCAACGAAGAATGCGTCCGCCTATTTGAATAACTTCACATTAGTGTTATAAAGGCCGAGAGTCCTAAAGTCACGAAGAGTGGCTTATTTCCACTGACACTTGAGCTGATGCGTCAACGTGGGATCGCACGAGCCACAGGTAACCGAAAGCATACGTCGGAACTTGCGAAACGCTGCAGAGAAGTTACAAAAGAAGATCTCAAATAAAGATGAGCAGCACTTGGGGGTCGTAGAAGATGGAACGAGTCTCGCAAAGCCTGGCGAAGTTTGCCAAATATAGACCATTATGATTGCACTTCGATATCCTTACGGAGCACTTACAGTTTCCGGAAGGGCAATGGAGAAAATCAATTACCACTACTACTTGAATCTCCTCGCCAGCCATGTCTCCTTAAAAGGATAAAGGATAAAGCTCTCGGCGTTGATCAATCCCTGAGGGATGCGCCATGCATTCGACTTTAATTTTTAATTTCATTTGAGATGATTGAATGCACATCTGGCCTTTACAATGACTCGCGGTGGCCTCCCGCTGAACCGAGTCAGTGCTGCTTATCCTCCCAGACAAGTCTGAGACCTGTCTGGTACCAATTTACCGATCGCGGAGGGATGGATGGCTTGGTGAGCCATGAGCGCGAGATCGAACAAATGACCTCGTGTGCGACGCAGGGCACCTCTAACCACTGCGCCACATGCGCTCATGTCTCCTTACTGCCATATAAATTAAAAGCGCACGAGTCTGCCGTTCCACCCATCCTCCCTTCTATCCAACGTACTAATCGTCGGTGAAGAACAGAACAACACTCAATCCATACAGCATTGGGTCAGAACACCCGAGTACCTTCCTTCAGTTTTCATAAACACTCTGGCTCGGCTCTTCACTTGCCAACTGCCAGAATGTAAGGTTCTTAATAGATGGAAAACTAGCAATGTGGTGTTGCTGTTCAAAAAGGGAGACCTTCAGGACATAGGCAATTATCTCCCAATTTGCTTGCTGTCCGTTGTCTATGAACTCTTCACCCGAGTCATCTCAAATAAGATTGACAGAACAGTGGCTGAAGGAGAGTCATGCCAACAAGCAGGGCTCCGGAGATGATTTAGTACCATAGACCACATCCACACGAGCACAATACTCATCGAATTTCCACGATAGTACAAGCAACCACTCTGTCTGCCTTTCATCGATCTGAAGAAACCCCTAATTCAATGGGAACAGAAGCTGCTACACCGGCTTTGGATAACCAGGGCGTCCCTACTAGGTACACAACGATGCTTCGTGAGCTATGTGAGAATTTCGCAACCAAAATGTCACCATTCTCCAACAAAATTGCCATCGTCAGGAGAAGTGGGCTCCGACAAGGACATACAATTTCGTCAAAATTATTCGCCACTCCTCCAAAACGTCATGTAAACAATAGAAAGGGACGATGTCGAAGTGAAAATCGACTGCCGACGATCAAATCATCTTTGCCTTGCTGAACATGTCGTCCTCATAACACCAAGAATCAACCAAGCGGAACAAATGCTGCTTGAATTACCAATTTACGCCCAACGGGATTACTCTGAATGCTCCAGTTGCGTCTATCTAGGTCGTGAAATCAACATGATGAACGACCTAGCTCCAGAGTTGAGCAGCAGGAAACGAGAGGCTTGGGGAATGTTTAAGAGCATCAAAGATGTAGTAAAGAGGACTAAGAACATCCGACTCTGTGCCCACCTTTTCGACTTAACGATTATCCCTACCCTAACGTATGCAGCAGAAACCTGGCCTCTACGTAAGCAGGATGAAAGGTCACTTGGCGTTTTTGAACGCGCAGTCGACAAGTCGATGCTAGAATTATCCTGTATCTTGCAAATACGAGAAACGATTTGATGTTCCGACCCACGTCATAGATCGAAGATCAGGGACACCGCTCTACACACCAGGATATCGACATAAAGGTGGGCCCAGCTACGTGATACGCTTCAACGACAACCGATGGACAGGAGCATTTACCGGCTGGATTCCCCGGGATATTAAGATCTCTACAGAATGACCACCCACCCGATGGTAAGATTACCTCACGAAAGGACTAAAGAAAGATATGACGTCCAACGAAGCCCTAGGGTGAGGAAGATCCACTGGGCTACTCTTTCACTCGATAGAGAAAGGTGGAAGCTTTGATGGTGCCCATTCGACGACCAACAGGACGACAGGTAATACAAGTGAATCTTCTATCGGCTGTTGCAGCACAGTGAAAGTCTTTTCAAAAACCATTTACACAAGGATGCAACATGTTTGAGCTGTTAGGTATAGTGGTGTACAGGCACTCTTTCGTCCTATTGGGACTCACCAGTACCACCCTCCATTCCAGTCGATCCGCTACGGTCAAATAATCCTCTATAAAGCAACCGATGCCAAGTAATTTTCAAGGCTTATACAGAAATCCAATTAGTACTAGTTATATAGTAGTAATTTATAGAAAATTATTCAACCTTAGGGGAACGACTGGACAGAGGAAGGGTGGTACTGATGGGTCGCATCAGGACGAGACAGCGCGCCTGTATACCACTAGACCTAACAGCTCAAGACATGCTGCATCCTGATCGCGTTGTATCATTTAAAGCAAATTTATAAAAAAGCTATCGATAGAAGAGGTGTGACCACTAACATGACTGGAATCCTTGGAACGTTTCTAAAGGAATGCCTTTGTTTCTAATAAAATACTCGAAATAACGGTATCACCTGTATCAGCTGTCGTCCCGTTGATCGTCGAGTAACTCGAGCGGGTACCTGCAACACTTTCATTTTACCTATCGCGTGCAAGAGTAGCCCAGTGAATCCTCCTCGTTCTAGGGATTCGCTGAGCATCATATCTTTCCTCAATAGCTTTCGTGAAGAAATCATACCAACGGGTTGGCGGTCTTCTTATAGACGGCTTGATCTCACGAGGAATCCAATCAGTAACCGCCTTCGTCCATCGGTTCTCGTTGAAGCGCATCACGTGTCCGGCCCATCTCATTTTTGATGTCCTGGCGTGTAGAACGGCGTCTCTGATCTTTGGTCGTTGACGTAGGTCGGAACTTCGAATCCTTTCTTTTTCATTTGCGACTTACGGGATACTCCTAGCATAGACCTTTCGACAGCGCGTTCGATAACGCCAAGTGATCTTTTTTCCTGCTTACGTAGCGACCGGGTTTCCGCTGCATACGTTAGGGCAGAAATAATCGTCGAGTCGAAAAGATGGGCACGGAGTCGGGCGTTTTTGTCCTCTTCACTATATGTTTGATTCTCTTAAAACCCCAAGCCGCTCGTTTCCGTCTGATGAACTCTGGAGCTAGGTCGTTCATCATGTTGATTTCAAGACCTAGATAGAAGTAACTGGAGCAATCGGAGATGTACGTTCCGTCGAGCAGGAATGTGGCATTTAAAACCACCTGTTCCTCATGAATATCGTTTTCGTTAGACTTAACTAAAGACCAAGAGACCAATCTTTCCACATGCGTTGTCGAAATAGGTCAGCATTCGTTCTGGATGGTGCTTGGTATTATGAGGATGATAAAATCAGCAGAGCGCGAAAGGTTTAATTGTCGACCATACTCCCATAACGTCCCATTCTAGTGCTGCATGACGTTTTCGAGGGTGGCAGAGAATACTTTTGGCGAAATTGTATGGCCTTGTAGAACCTCTCTTCTGACGTCAATGGTGATATTGTTGTTGAATGGAGACATTTCAATCGTGAAATCTTCTAAAGGCTCACGAAGAATCATTCTATACCGAGTAGGGACGCCCTGGTTATCCAGAGCCTGTGTGACCGCTTCTGTCTCCAGTGAATCAGAGGCCTTCTTCAGATCGATAAAAGTGAGACAGAATGGATGTTGGTACTCTCGTCAAACTTCAATCAGTCTTGTGATCGTGTGGATGTGGTCTATGGTAATGAATTCTTTTCGGTACCCTCCTTGTATGGCTGTCCTTCGTCTAGTGTTCTGTCATAGGATGAATCGAGTAAAGAGTTTATAGACAACGGATAGCAAGCAGATTAGGCGATAATTGCCTATGTCGTGAAGGTCTCCCTTACTGAACAACAATGCGGTCTTGCTGGTTTTTTATCAAATGGGGATTTTGCATTCTGACAGGTGATGACTGATGAGCCGAGCCAGGGTGTTGATGAAAAGTGGCGGCAGGTTTTTTACGTAATCTGGTTCAATTTTGCCTGGACCAGGTATTGTTCTGCTCTTCACCGACGATATAGCATGCCGGATTTCGAAAGGGAGGGCCGATGGAACAACATCTTCATTCTCTTTCAATTCTAGTACGGTAAAGGGACATTTCTAGCAAAAAGATCCAAATAGTATTGATGGATGATGTTCTCCATAGCCTTTCTGGACGCTGTAAGTGTCCCGCTAGGGCATCGGAGTGCAATCATTTTGGACTTAAAATTGGCGAAGCCTTGCTGGGTTTTGCGAATGCTCTTCCCAGCTTCTGCAGCCTCTACCGTAACTGCTGCTCATCTTTCTTTGAGGTCTTCTTTTATCACTTCTCCTTTCATGATATTTCGATTGCCTGTAGCTCGTGGGATTCCACGTTGACATATCAGCTCGAGTGTCTGTGTGACCTTAGGACTGTCGGCTTTCACAGCGCTAACGTGAAGATATTCGACGAGCCGGTCGCTTTTTTTCGTCGATGTTGCCGATAACGGTATCTTCAAAAGAGCCGACTAATGACTTGAATACATCCCAGTTCAGGGTAACCCTGAGACTTCGTTATTTAAATTTAGCTGGCTTTCTGTCCTCTTCGCGAAAAGCGGAACGCTGCACGATGGAAGCGATGGTCTGATCCATGTAGAGCTTATAAACGACAGCGACATCAGTCAGGCAAAACCTTCAATTTATTAAGATGTGATCTGTTTCGTTATGGTACTCTCCATTGGGAGACTCCCACGTCCCTCGCTGAGAGTGAGGCTTTTGTAATAGTGAGTTTCCATGGATGGTTTGGGTCGTCATGATAAACTCAGATAGCCTTTAACCCTGTTCCATTTTAGACCGTGGGTTCCAATGTGACGCTTTTCAGACATTCTTCTAGGCCCAGATTTTGCATTGAATCTTCGACAATGAGCTTGAAGAATATACGATCTTCCCTGACGGATTTTCCGAGGTCCATATAGAACGCTTGGACTTCGTCTTCGTCATTGCTTGATGTTGGTGCGAAAGCGACGAAAATGGTCAAAGCCGACATAGAACCACATCGTTTCAAACGGTATTGGTCCGATGCGGGTTGTTAGTTGCTCAAACGATACGATGTTCGCGGTCAAATTTGATGTGAAGAGGACACAAACGCCGCTGACACCTCTGCTAGGTTTATCCTTTTTGCTTGAATCAATAGATCTTCTACAGCGATTTCGTGAGCAAGTGTTTTTGCATTGTAGAAACAGATCATCATTTCAGTCCTTTTCGATCTTGGCAGCTCAGTTTGACCCTGAGGTTTTAGCAACCTCTCCGTACTCGTCCTACTTGGTGCTACCGTACGAGGGCTTTTTGGGGTCAGAAGAATGAGGCCCCTATTTGTTACTGTTTTTGGCACTTTGATACCAACGTATAGTTTACCAGGCTCTAAACGTGGGGGCTGGGTACGCACGAGTGGTTTGCCATTCTCTCTTGGAGGAGCGAGAGGAGCTTATTTGTTCGACGCGACTCCTGACCGCCTCCCTTGTACTTCCCTGCCGCTTATTGCAGGCTTTTGGCTGACTTGACTCGTAGAAATAGAGTTTTGTCAAGCAGCGCTGCAGGAACTAGGAGCTCATCCCCTGAATCCACCTGCGTTTCTGAGAAGCACACGGTCGCTTTTGATTCGCGCTTATTCCTCCATCCATCACCTGGCGACGCTCCACGTGCCCTCTCGACTAACCGGGCAGGATCCTCTACGAGGGTGGTCCGTGGAACTAAAGGGGTCACAGGAGACGTGAAGCTGCCACTAGAAAGATTCAAAAATTCATGAAGGAGAGCCGCATGAAAGTTTGCAAGATCTAAGAATTAAGCAACGGCTACTTACCTGCAGCGCTGGAGATGGCACCGGCAAACCCTTAGAGCGTTGCGTCGGCAAATCATATAGGCTCCCAACGACGTGGGATTTCTTCTCTGAACGTAACAATGATGGCTATATATTAATAGATCCATTCATATAAAGGTATAATATTATAAAAATACCGACCACAGGGCAATGTAGTGTACAACACTGCATGTTCGATGATAATTTCACCTGACTTACAGTGTAAATCGTTCGTCATCACCTCTTTCTAAGGAGGGCAGGGCTCTCGAGAAGATTGGCTACAAGACTAAAAGACGACAAACGAATTCTGTCCGACTGACGAGAGTGTAAGATCGCGACACGTGTATTGGGCTGCACAGGAGCCCGTTACCAGACCGCATGACATGTTTTCTCAAATAATATTTGAGAGATATATTGAAATTTGTGCAGCTCTTAATAAAACACTCAAAATAAAGAAATACCTTTGTTTAGCAAAAAATATTTGGATGAGATACAAAATTATATTTCCGCTGTTTTGCGTGTAATAACGGAGTCATTTTAAAGATTAGGCACCCCATTCAAATTCTTTTAATTTAAACTAGGGATTATTTAACCTTTTCAAAGGCCCAGAAATTGAGTTTTTCTAGAGGGATTTAAACGGAGTACCGATAGCGGATGAACACCATAAAAAGTCTATAACAGGGTTTCATATTACCTCTTTTGACCTCTATATATTAGACAGTCGCTTTCGAAAGACTGTAACGAGACTCGTACACACGCAGTTTCCACAGGATGAAAGGATCTAGTTCAATTTAATTTGGTAAGCAGTAGCTGAGAAAGTGCTGCATTAACCGTTTCATCATATTTCAAGAGCTCATGATAAAGGACGCCCCCGCGATTCCACCAAATGACAACAAAATCTTATTTATATGAGTAATACGTTTTGCAATCATTTTGTCTTGTTGTTTGCGGTCTGCCTATGATCGTTTGCACTTTGGATTGTCGAAATAATTTCACTTTCCGTCCTTGGTGCTACACGATGAAGGAAAAAAATCTTCCCTTGTTGCTCGTTCCAACAAAATTTTGCCTGCTGCTTTTCGTTTTCTCATGAGCCGATCCATCAGCAGATAAATCCCATATTCCTTCTTCTTAAAAATTCCCATTTGATGCAAACGAGCGAAACTGTTTGTTCAGCTTTTTTGATAGTCGCTTTTGCTTTTGGGGATCATCATCTTCCACTAATTTTTGCAATTCTTCCGCTCCGAATTTTCTAAGTGGTTCTTCATGTGCTCTGTCTTCTGCCAAAATCTTTCAACCCATTCATGGCAAGTTTTCTCAGACAAAGCATGATTACCAATAAAACCTTCAAGCATTTTGTTAGCGTCGGCTGTGGCTTCCCTTGAAGTAAACCTGAAAGATAGAGCTTTCCGCAGTAGACATTTTTCGAGTAAAAAAGTTGTTAGCTTCAAGTCCTATAAATGCCCACGATCTAGAATTTTTTGCCCAAAAAACGTATAAATAGGGCTTCTAACGTACATATCGTTCTCAAATTATGTAAGCCATTTTATGCGCTTACCTTAAACCAACATCTGAAGGTTGTCTTGTAAAGTTTAGTAGGCACTCACAATGTCTAGCTGGTTTGTGGCACCTCAAATCTCTGAAGCCTAATCCATCTTCGTGATTTAGAAGATAATACATCGATACCGAACACATATAGGTGCTTATATAGTAGGAGAACAGCCAGCAGATGGGTGAAAAATCTGTAGAGTTCACACCACAAGAATACGCTTGTATCTGTGGACGACCACCTATACGTCGAGCGAGCGTGATCTTGAGCATAATCAATCAACTGTGCTCGCAACTGATGTTGCGTTACAGTTAACGGTAAGATAATCGCGCCAGCTTCTATGCTCCAACAAAGGCACTACTATGGACAGGCATTGCGAGGATGAGAGACAGTTAAATAATATTCTGGGATCCGCACAACTAATGAAAGCAAGCTGTAAAGGTACAAGTAAGGCTACTAATACAGGATGGACTCCATATGAGGAAAAAATTTCGCCATTCGACAATTGCCAGCAAACAGCTAGAGCATTATGCAAAAGAGACACGCTCAAGTGAGGTTCTTCATTTGAGCGGTGTGCCTGTGGTAAAGATTGAGTGCAATGTCGCTGTATCCATACGGTCGCTCATACCTCAAACTTGAATAATCAAATTTTTACCCACATAGTAGCACTACTAGTACTACGGATAACAATAAAGATATCGGCATGATGGCAATACGCGATGTAAATGAGCAGTAGTGACACGAAACTGTGATAAGCAATGTATTCTGGCATCAAACCAGAGTCGTAGAAAGCATTGATGTAATAGAAACATCGCCCACTCAGAAGAGAGTCGTTTAAAACGATGTTAACAAGAAAGTAGTTGATTAGAACCCGCCATCAGTTTGCTCGTAGACAAACGTGCTCCCATGCTCCTCAGCAAGTAACTCAGAGCTACTAATACAGCGAACGTTCCGCTCCTTAATAAGGACGTTAATCAATGAGCAAGTGGTCAGAGAATCGGTCCAGTCACCTCCCGATGGCTATGTTAATCCAACTAGATTGCAATGTAATTTAGTGTAAAACTGATTGATTGACAACGACTATGGCAATGATGGCGAACACTGGCGTGACGAAGGGCGATGGACAAATCGGAATCTGCCTGCGGCTGCCATTACCGCCTTTCTAATGCCGTATATGACGCCGTGTTTGCACAAAAGTCATGATATTGATGAAAGGATCGACTTTGTCGACACTTCCACCCCAGCTTCAATAGAAGCAGTGCGGGACAATGCGCAATTGCAGTACAGTCGCCGTTGGCGATTAGCTCAATACGTGAAGAGTTTGTAAGAAACTATTGTAAAACGGTCGACCTTGTCAACAGTGCCACCAAAGAATGTTGGACTCGATCGACAACGATCTGCAATCTACAGCAAGGACAAAACTAATGATTATCGTCTCAGATCATGGACTTTCAAAAAGATGGAGACATTGAAATATTAGCCGATAGAAGGCTTTGGCATTAATCTCGCATGAGCGGGATAATGGAAAAAATTTATTGATTATCATTTCCGATGTTCAGTGTCAATAAACGCCGGCTTTTGGGACATTATCAAAAGCAGCATGTATTTGACTATGACTTCTCTTCCTAGTGATAACATGGCATCTCGCCTGATCATGTTTACTTATCCTAAATGGGTTTCGTTAATTTACGCATATGTGATATCTAAGTGTAAATTGAGTCATGGTTAATCTAGTCTAAAGCCCACTAGATTAAAGCATAAATTTAGTCAGAAGCTCTTCAAGAATAACAAATGCATATTTATTCGACACGTGTTTCCGCACAATGGACAAAAGTTCTAGTTTTTTCTAACGTTGTGAATGAAACGAAGGTGTTGAAACACTGAGTTATTTGAATTTGCATAGCATTCTCGTGTATGCTGAAAATTTACACAAACATGCGGTGAAAGTTTCTCTTAGCTCATGGTTGATCATTTATCCCTTGCCTGGGTGCCTCTCCTTTGTGTAAAATCAGTTGAGATTGACCAACGTGTAAGAAAATTTCTTTTCTTATGTAGAAAGGAAGGACTGTGCTACTATTCCAATTTTGGCAGGAAAAGAATGGGGATGATTATTTGAAGTCATTATTTGCAAAAGAAATGAGTCAGGATTCATGAGACTTATCATTAGCAATCAAATGTATTGAGATCAATTTATCTTCATTTGAGAATTTACATTCGATTTCTTCGCACCGCATCGGCATTATGCCTCTAATACTACTTGAAAAAATGCATGAAGTGCTCATTTCACTCACCATTTAGATATTTCTTTAAAACATCGAAATTTGCGGTTTTTCAAGTGATAAACAAGTTTAATCATTTAAATGAGTGATGCAGTGGTTTCTCGTTTCGTTTCAATTGCAACAACTTAAAATAATGCTCATGGTACGGCAAGCATGATTATTTGAAGTTTCTGCCCCTAAAGCACTGTGAAACTTATGCATTGCGTTTAAATGCTTTCAGCATAAGCAATATCACTGCTTATAGTACTCCTTCTTTGATGAATACATGCTATGATATTGACTCAAAATCTGTTTGGCTAACGTTTCAAAGTGTTTCATCTTCTTCAGAGGCTGCTAATTTGAGAAGATGCTCACAGTCGTTCGTCTTGCTTGTGATCCTTGTGTTTGTTCTTGCTTGAGTCGGATCTTCTTTGATGGAACGTCGCTCGAATATGGTCACACGGTAGTGTCCTCTAAACAGGGGATTATAGGTTGCTGATGATACTGGCTGCCTACTGATAAAATCTTGTTTATTTCTACTAGTCAATCTATTATGCAATAATGGTAATGACATCGTTTGTCACAGGATGGATTGCCTGTCGGAGAGATAAAGCAAGATGTTATCAACGCACAATCAGTATCATCGACAACAACTCTGTATAAAAGAAGCCTGGCGGTTGTTGTTCTGGTTCGGCAGTCTTGCGGATAAGAGCGACTTAACGAAACATAGGAAGATCAACAAATTTGGAGGATCGTCTCGATTTGATCGCCTCCGAAAAGGTCTAAACGCGTCGAAGCGTCGATCAAATAAACTTTACACCTTAACCTTGTGTTATGTGTTATTTAACATGAGAAACTACTTATTGATTATCCATGCCGAGGCATAGATGACAAGAACCGGAAAAATCTGACATTGATAACAGCTTTCGGCTAGTGAATTCTTTTTGTTATCAATGATATTCCTTTAAATTACGTGAATTTACAGATGTTTCATCTAATTACTGATTATGGAATCGCCAGAACTCTTGGCAGAATTCATTATTTGCCTTTCGAAGAAAATCGATTGCATGTCTGGAAATATTTAGAAGTACTTGAGGAAGCTTTCCCAGAACTACGATCACACTTATGTGCTTTCCACGGTGAGAAATTTCCCGATCATTAAGAAATGACTGAAAGCGTTTGGCGTTGATTAATCGCTTGCTGATACCATGCATTCCTATGCGTTCCCAACACCTTAAAGATGACTTGATAGAAATGTGGCCGATGCGGTCACATGCGTTAAGCCACCAGTGTTCAAGTCATCGCATTTATCTTTTAGGACATGTTCGGTACTAACTTTCATATCCTGGAGGTATGATGTGTTTGGTAGAGAGAAAGCGTGGGATTGAACCAATGCCATGTGCGCTTGCAATTGATAAGAGTGGTTGAAGTAACTATGATGAGTTGATATTCAATACTTATTTTGCTATTGATAGCAGGACACGATGTGAAATATGATTGCAATAATTCTGAAGTACGAGCATAACTTGAAACATGACGTTTATTGTATAATGGACTCTAACCGGCACTCTACCTTTTCGGGCACCGTTTGTCTGCACGACATCAGGTCATCAATCTGATCTGGAAGGATATGATGGCGATTTCAGTCCAAAACACAAGAAACATCACGTTCTGAGTTTTAATTTTTCACTATTCCTATCTTTTAACTTTACACTCTATTTGCTCATGAATTAGAATTAGGCAGTGAATAGAAAGTTGAAGTTGTGTTCAAAGCATTTGATTTCTTAAAAATCTTGTCCTCTAAACAATAATATAACGGATTTTGACAAACTTTGATTATTCTGACGGACAAAATAAATGATTATACCCAGTGAATGGATCTGCGCAGCAAGTGGGCCAATACTATAGACAAGCTCTCTCTCTTCATAGATACACAATCTCAGTTCAATAATATTACAAAGAACTAGTGGCGGCGATCCTACTATTCAAAACCTCTATTATTTTTTATTATATTACTGGCTGCATTTTATCACAGACCTATAATCTCTAAGTGAATCAATATAGCCCACTTGCTTGGTTGCATACCTGTTCGCCGTGCAACCCTTGTGCTTCCAGACATTCGTAATATTCTTTTTTTTCAGTTGTAATTTTGTGTTTTACATTGAAAGTGATCATTATCTAGTAAGCAATTTACCATTTCCTTAATGGATAGACACGAAATTGTCGATGGTACCCTTTATCGAAATCAATACAGCAGAAGGACCGACTTTTCTGCTGCCTCTCCTTTTTTGAGTCTGGAAGGGATTATATTAACTCAAAATCTACTCAGACAAACACTTATTTGCCCTCATTAGAAAAATATGGCAAACAAACTTTAGTTCACAAATTGAACGGATTAGTTTGGAGATTTGCCGTTAGCTCTTGTCAAGTCTTTCAAATCATCGTTGAAGAACACTCCTAAAGAATTTTGAGTGCAATGGGACTTTACCTGGCTCAGGTTCGACATAATAAGTTTGAGATATGGTGCGAAATTGAGCATGATCAAAAAACAGTTCTCTTTGCGGTTTATTATTGAATTTCTTGAAAATTTATCCAAAATTCTTCAACAGTGTCTCGTCAAGATATTCTCGTTTTGTGCGTGAGAATACCAACTTCCATTTCAAAACCTTTTCTCCTGCGTCTTTGCACTTTTACATGCCTGGATAAGTGTTCAGATCGACTATACATTTCCTAGGTATTCTTTCACTTAAAGCGGAATGTTCTGCTTGTTCCGTCGATCTGTTCGTTAGTAACATCAAATGATGCATGAACTTTTGCGATTGGAAAATTCCACTTATCGCCTTGCAGTGAGCACCCTGATAGTTGCTGTATCGCGATAGTGATCGGCTTTCAACGCAATAGGTATCATATTCCAAAATTCTCCATAGTGTGCAACACAGTCGTCGGTGAGTGGAGCGCACTCCAATGAGAATTATTGCAGGCAACAAATCCATTTATCAAATACGCTACCATTATCTCCACAATGTTTCAGCCCTTGAAAAGATTTTTTTCTGGTATTTTCCTACTTTTGAGAATTTATTTGAAAGCTTAATAATCAAAAATTCCAACAGTGTGCTTTCTATCACCTGTATCACCTGTCGTCCCGTTGATCGTCGAGTGACTCGAGCGGGTACCAGCAACTCTTCCATTTTTCCCTACCGCGTGCAAGAGTAGCCCAGTGGGTCCTCCTCGCTCTAGGGATTCGCTGAGCATCATATATTTCTTCCATCGCTTTCGTGAAGAAATCGGACCAACGGGTCAGTGGTCTTCCTTTAGAGCGCTTGACGTCCCGAGGAATCCAGTCGGTAACGGCTCTCGTCCATCGGTTGTCGTTGAAGCGCATCACGTGTCCGGCCCACCTTATTTTCGATATCCTGGCGTGTAGAACGGCGTCTCTGATTTTCGATCGTTGACGTAGGTCGGAACTTCGGATCCTTTCTCTCATTTGCGAGATGACGGATACTCCTAGCATCGACCTTTCGACTGCGCGTTCGATAACGGCAAGTGATCTTTCATCCTGCTTACGTAGCGACCAGGTTTCTGCTGCATACGTTAGGGCAGGAATAATTGTCGAGTCGAAAAGGTGGGCACGGAGTCGGATGTTCTTTGTCCTCTTCACTACATCTTCGATGCTCTTAAACGTTCCCAAGCCGCTCGTTTCCTCCTGTTCAACTCTGGAGCTAGGTCGTTCATCATCTTGATTTCATGACCTTGATAGACGTAACTGGAGCATTCGAAGATTGTCGTTCCGTTGAGCGTGAATGGGGCATTCAAAACCCATCCGTTCCTCATGAACATAGTTTTCATTAGATTTAGTTGAAGACCAATCTTTCCACAGGCGTTATCGAAATCGGTCAACACTCGTTCCGCTTGGCTGATGTTTGGTGTTATGAGAACGATATCGTCAGCAAAGCGAAGATGGTTTAATTGTCGACCGTCAATTTTCGCTCCCATTTCGTCCCATTCTAATGTTCGCATGACGTTTTGTAGGATGGCAGTGAATAGTTTTGGCGAAATTGAATCGCCTTGTCGAACCCCACTTCTTCCGTCAATGGTGATATCGTTGTAGAATGGAGATATTTTGGTCATGAAATCTTTATAAAGCTCACGAAGGATCATTATGTACAGAGTAGGGACGCCCTGGTTATCCAGAGCCTCTATAACCGCTTCTGTTTCCACTGAATCAAAGGCTTTCTTCAAATCGATGAAAGTGGGACAGAGTGGTTGTTTGTACTCTCGTGAAACTTCAATGAGTCTTGTAATCGTGTGGATGTGGTCCACGGAACTAACTCCTTTTCGGAACCCTGCTTATTCGCATGGCTGTCATTCGTCCAGTGTTCTGAGAATCCTGTTTAGGATGACTCGAGTAAAGAGTTTATAGACAACGGACAGCAAGCAGATTGGGCGATAATTGCCTATGTCATGAGAGTCTCCCTTTTTGAACAACAATACGGTTTTGCTGGTTTTCCATTGAATAGGGACCTTGCACTTTGACAGGTAGCGAGTGAAGAGCCGAGTCCATGGTGTTGATGAGAACTGACGGCATATTCTTCAGATGTTCTAGTCTAATCCTGTCTGGATCGGGTGTTGTTCTGTTCTTCACCGACGATATAGCATGTCGGATTTCGGAAGGGAGGACCGGTGGGGCAACATATTCGTCCTGTTTCAATTTATAAGATGGTAGGAGGACATGGCTAGCGAAGAGATCCGAGTAGTATTGGTGAATGATTTTCTCCATAGCCGTTCTCGAATCTGTAAGTGTCCCGTCAGGGTATCGGAGTGCAATCATCTTGGTCTTATAGTTGGCGAAGCCTCGCTGGGCTTTGCGAATGCTCTTCCCAGCTTCTGCAGCTTCTGCCATAACTGCGGCTCTTCTCTCTTTGAGGTCTTCTTTTATCGCTTCTCTGCAGCGTTTCGCAAGTTCGGACGTAAGGTTTCGGTTTCCTGCACCTCGCGCGATTCCACGTTGATCTATCAGCTTGATTGTCTGCGGAGACAAGCGTCTCTTCGTGACCTTAGGACTCTCGGCTTTTATAGCACTAACGTGAAGATATTCAACGGGTCGATCCTATTCTTCGTCGATGTTGTCGACAACGGTATCTTCCCAAGAGCCGACTAATGATCTGAATACATCCCAATTTATGGCAGTTCTGGGACTTCGCTGTTTGAATTTAGCGGCTTTCTTTCCTCTCCTCGAAAAACGGAACGTTGCGCGAAGGAGGCGATGGTCTGATCCCGTGTAGAACTTAGGAACAAAAGCGACATCGATCAGGCAAAGCCTTCATTTACTATAATGCGATCTATTTCGTTATGGTACTCTCCATTGGGAGACTCCCACGCTGAGAAAGATCGCATAGAAAGAGGCTTTTGGAAATGCGAGTTACCATGAATGGTTTGCGTCGTCATGATAAACTCAGACAGCCTCTCACCCTGTTCATTCCATTCTACTCCGTCGATCCCTGTGTGACGTTCTTCAGTCGTTCTTCTAGGTCCAATTTTTGCGTTAAAATCTCCGACAATGACCTTGAAGAATGTATAATCTTCTCAGAACAATTTTTCGAAGTCCATATAGAACACTTCGACTTCGCCTTCGTCATAGCTTGATGTTGGTGCGTAAGCAACGAAGATTGTTAAAGCCGGCATAGAACCATGTCGTTTCAACCGTAATCGTCCGATACGGATTGTTAGTTGTTTAAACAAATCGATCTCCACGGTGAAATTCGATTTGACGAGGACGCCAACGCCGCCGACACCTCTGCTATCGCATGTTCCAAGGAACAGTTCTTCTCCGGTGTCATAGACAGCGTGAAAAGGATGGCGACTTCTCGTCTCAGCCAAGCCAATGACGTCGTACCTTATTCTTCCTGCTTGAATCAACAGATCTTCTACAGCGGATTGTTGAGCAAGGGTTCTTGCGTTGTAGGTACAGATGGTCATTTTAGTCCGTTTCGATCTTGGCAGCCTAGTTCGGCCCTGAGATTTTAGCAGCCTCTCCGTACTCGTCCTACCTGGCGCTGCCGTAGCAGGGGCTCTTTCGGAGTCAGGGGAATGAGGCCCATATTTGTTACTGTTTTTGGCATTTTGATACCGAACGTATAGCTTGCCAGGCTCTAAACGTGGTGGCTGGTATACTCGCGAGTAACTTGCCAGTCTCTCTCGGAAGAGCGGGAGAAGCTTATTTGTTGGAGACGACTCCTAACCTCCTCCCATGTTCTTCCCAGCCGCTTGATTGCAGGCTTTTGGCCGACTTGACTCGTAGAAATAGAGTTTTGCAAGTCGGCACTGCAGAAGCAGAGAGCTCATCTCTGAATCCACCTGCGTCTCTGGGAAGCACACGGTGGCTTTTGGTTCGCGTTTATTCCCCTATCCACCACTTGGGACGCGCCACGTGCCCCTCGCAACTAACCGGGCGGGATCCCTCAAAGAGGGAGGTCCGTGGACAGATCTCATAATAGGACTAAAATATGTTATCAGATTATATACCGTTTTGAGCGAGGTTTGCAGAATTGTCCAATTCAAAAGTATGATTTATTTTACAAAACATGAGCGATCAACTGTTAGTCACTACAGTGTCGGAGGATTTTATCATCTGACGCTGTGTTTCAGCATATAATTCGGCTATGTTCCTTTATATATAAGGGTTATATCTCCCTGCAAGATTGTTCTGAACCGAGAGAGGCACCGTGCTACTGATATGGTTGCAATGTCTGAATACGTGTCTAGCACTCTATAAGTGTCACAACAAGCCTCATGATAAGCTCACGATATATTATTGATTTAGATACTGTTTTGAGCGAGGTCTATAAAAACAGTTGAATGCAAAGGTGTACTCTGTTTCGAAGTGGCTCTTTCGATGCTTTGTGAGACTAAAAAGGATATTATTTTATGCACATGGCAGTTTGCGCTGCGCGAAGTTTTTTTTCAATACTTTCAGTGATTATTCACTTGTCTGAATCTTAGTGACTTCAATGATTTGAACTTTATCCTTCATCTTTCAGATAAACTTCACAACTCCTCATAGCAGCTAAAAAAATTAGGTTTTCGTACTCAGCTCGCATTCATCGAGGATCGCGATTTGCAGTGGCGTGCAACTTTTATCCGCAAGCAAAATTTTTTCCTCCCTTTTTTAAAAAAAACTTTAGATGATACGTATATCTCTGATGCTCTAAGATTTTTTTCTAGACGTTTGTATGCCTTTGGTGTATAGACTTAGGTGCTCACACTTAGGTTGGGGCTACTCAGGCTCACTACTGGCCGGTTTATTTAACGATGTAGAATGAAAATGAGACTAAGCCCACAGAGCGATTGAACAAGGTTGACGCACACTTAGCTTTAGAACCTACCAGTTTCATAATATCATAAACCGTCACGGTGCAAAAGCGCGGTGAGTTGGTAGCAATGTTGTGAATAGCGATCCACATATTAAAGCAAGAATTCGCGCCCGAGTGCGTAACCCTCTTTTTTGACCACTAGACCTCACTAAAAAGTATCAGTTTGAAAAACAAGTGCACTGTTTGGATTTTCAAGCTCTAACGATTGTCACTTGAAATATAAGAAGAAAAAGTTTAATTCAAGAAAAGTACTTGAATGTGGATCGCAATTATATTTCTTTTGTCACAAGGGAGTAGAAAGTTCCGTTGTTCAAGATGAAACCCACAAATTGAGATCCGACTCCCCTCTGAAGTCGTTTTTTTGCTCGCCACTCATTTATCTTAGTAATATATAAAACATACCATTAAAACTCTCGAATGTAAAACCATTGAAAGTCTACTGTAACTTCAAAAAATGAACAGTGCTTTTTTTCCAATGGATTGAAACAGAGTGAAGATAACGGAAACGTGCTACAAATACGTACCGAGTTTCTATTGAGGTTCACAGTAATAGAGATACTCCGGTACACGCCGCGGCATCAGTAACCTACATGTGGGTCACCCGATACGGAACGGATATACCCATGTAAATGACAGCGTTGGAGAACGAAGTTTATTATAATCAAATCAAACGCTCCACATTGAATCTAGAACGTATGTGGCTCTTACACTAGCATCCACATAACTGAACTAGAACATCATCACCGCTGTCTGACAAGTTTTGTTAGAATCAGTTTTTGTGTGAGTTTCTTTCAAGAGTTTTTTCGCTTTTCATTATTATTTGAGCGATCTTGTCATTTGTAAGGACGAAACACGTGTGTCGGGCTGTACAAGAGCTCTTACCAGACCACATGACAAGTTGGCTCAAATAATAATGAAAGGATATATTGAAATTTGAGCGTGGGTCTAAACAAAGCACTCGAAATAAAAGTTTTTTCTCCTTCTGTCTACCCGAGAAAGTTCTTAACATATGACATTTGTTTACTTAGTGTTCTGTTTGCAAATCTACCTTTCTCATTTGACTCAACGTTCAATTCAATGAATTTCTGCATGTATTTGTAACTTCATATCACAATTGAAAGATTAGTTGAGCAGACTGGTTTATTACATATATCCAACTTATGTCAGGTTTACTGAGTGTAAAGCCAACATGTGCTTATCAGCCCAAACCGTCAGCGCTTGACTGCTGACGAATTGATAAATTGCGTCTTACAAAGAGTGATGATAGCACAGAACCTTCGTTAGTGCACTACCATACACCCTCGTGAAGCGTGAAAAAAGGGTTCAAGTTCCGTTTAAAGCTCAAAGTTTGCATATCATATCACTCAACAATATAGAATATATTGCTGTCACATCATGCTAACGTTGAAAGAACGGTCAAATACAAAAATCCTTGCTGTCTAGCAATGTAGGAGCTGAGCAGACATCGTTTTCGCAGTTATCGACTATTTTCTTGATACAACTCAGCAAGGACGTGTGCAAGCAAGCCCATAGGTGTTGAATCTAGTTTACTACTAATTGGGTAGTTTATCTTTCCATGAAGTCCACCTAGATTTTCTTAGACGTAAGAGATATAAGTTGTAATGTACACACCAATGTTGTTTCGTTCTCATGCCTTGAACTGGGGTCGATAGATTAACATAAAAATTTGCGTAGTGATACAGTTGTATAATTTACACATTGATGCAACTCTGGCAAGTGATTTTAAAATTCAAATATGTCATCTTAACTTACTTCTCCATGCTACGTTAGAATGGAATGTATGGGCATACTCAGGGAGTAGATCAATGCCAAACACTTTGCGGTTTTCCTTTTCTATATATGTGCCCACGAAAATAGGCTGAAATATTACACAAGATAAAAAGTTCAAACTAGGATCTTTCTTACAGATTGACACCAATCAGACGACGATCGCTTTTGGTGGATCGTGCTGCGCATACGATAACCCGAAAACGTAATGGTCTTATATTACTCATGAATTCATGAATTCACTCTCACAATTTGTGGTAGAACTTTCATTGTGCTAAGTCCCTAAGAATAATCTTTTCGTAAGCTTCCCTATTCACCAATTAGCAGAGATACTCATTTTTGTCTCTAAAAAACCGCAAAAGGAGCTTATAATCGTGCTTGTTATCGTGCTGTCTAAAGGCCTTTCAGTTCATACTCTCCCCTGCTATGCGGCATTAGCATCCTCGTTGCTAGTGCGACATAATGTATAATTTTCCCACTTTCCAATAATAATCTGATCGCTCATGACGTAATTTTAGACTTTCCTACACCTTTTTTGAAATAGACAATAAAGTATATGTAATTTTTCTACAGTAGTCCTCACAGTCTATAGGTTTTTTCTTCTGTCAAACGGGGACAAGCTAAAGCAGACCCTTTTGCTGGACAAGAACTTTCCATAAGAGTATTAAAAATTTTATGAAAACTTGAATCTCTCTCTGCTGCACTATGTGCTCGCTTTTGAAAAGACCCCTATGTAACGCTGCACTACTTGAAATAAAATTATGTTTTACAACGGTTCAGTGCTTTCATTACTACTTCTTTGGAATCTCGAGATGCAGATGAGCGTGTAGAAGAAGTCTTGTAGTATTAACGTCATTCATTCTACATGGAGTCTATTTCATAACGGAGAAAAGTTTCCAAATTAGATAACAAAAATTGTAGTTGGCATGTGAGTCACCTTAGCGCAATCGCTCGAACGATTGTGGGACGCCGTATCGATTCAACAGCTCACAGACACCTAGCCACACACTAGCCGAATAAAAATTCCCGCGTGTGTAGAACTCGGTCTTACCTTCTGTGATAATTGCAGTGACACGATCTTTTTAGAAAATAAGCGTAGCGTTGAAATTGTGGAAAGTTACGCTATTGAATGATTACTTATAGTTTGAGGAAAAAGTTCTGTTCTGCAAGAGAAAAAAGTGCGTGAAGCACAGCAGATTTTTTTCAGCTATAGCCTTATTAGGATGCTTCTTCAAGAAACACTCACACGGTGCAATAACCGAAGATACAAGCCTTCAAAGGATTACTAAAACCATCATAAAATGTCTTGTCCAGCGCAAGGAGCGTTTCTTAGTTTCGCCCGTCTGAGAAAGAAGAATCAAGCAGCTTTACGATGTTTTCAAGTTTTAGGCTGCTAAATGAGTCCGCCAAGTTTCTGCTGCTGGATTTTGCATACGGACAGAATTCACGCTATTTCAATGATTATTTGAGTGATATTCAAAATCTCTCACGGTTTTCGGCCAAAATCCGTCGTGAAGGAAAACAGGCTAAGGAATTATTACAATTGTACGTTTACAGTGAATTGGCGACCAACTTTCTCGGTACTTCAGGTTGCTTGCCAATCATACATCTTTTGTTGATCCAGCCAATTTTCCATGAAGTATTCAAAAAAGAAAGAATTGCCTACAAAGGGGCAACGTAAATCAAATATGATACACGACCGTTTGAAGGACTTCCACTATCATAAAAAGTTTTTTTCAAGATGTTTGGCAATCATTCAAAAGCTCAAGGCTCTGCAGCTTCAATGGCATGTTAAATTCTTGAAAAAATTTCTTATTTCATTGTAGCAGCGAAAATGAAACCATGTTTTACACTCAAATTACTTCATTTGCTCGGCTGAGGCTTTAATAGGTTCTTCACCTGGTTTTACCAGTCCTCGAAAGCCTAAATCTCAAAGATTTCAACGATGTAATTGGTTTTTACATATAGTTATCATAACATGTTGAAAGCAAAAGATATGGCATGCTACGCCTCAAATGTGACGCCGTCGCTTGAACGTCAATAATGGCTTTTTAGTGATTATGGGTGAAGTTTGTGTGCGTCAGAAGTATCTTATCGTCACCTGAAAATTGGATATCACCGACAAATCTTTTGTTTTTGTTATGTAAATAGCGACCTATTTGCCTCGAAATTGTTCATTGTTCAGCGGCAATCTCACATTCTCCTGAAAAAAAATCATCCTTCAATCCTTGTTGTGCCTTTATATAGCCCGTCTTGGGAGGACATAGCTTGAAAGCACATCTTATACAACTAAACACATAATAGAGGTCTGTGTGGACGTAATTTTACTATGTAGCTAAAGGAAATATAGAAAGAGCGCGCATTTATCATTGCGGAGAATACTTGATACTTTTCTTCTATCGATGCCTATATTCAAAAAAGCGTATTTCAAATCTCTTTTGACTTTGCTGTAATAATAAAAGCAACATTTTATTTCATACTCAAGCATCTTTCGCTTTGAATGCCTTTTCCGTGGGACTTTTGATAACCATTCGGCAGCACAAATTTCAATACTATTCCAATAATATAGTTGTCTTTCAGGAAGGCCACTTTGACGCCTCGTTGCAGCTGAAAGAATATTGAGTTTTGCATTAGACGCCGTGGCGATCGCGAAACGTAAGTGCATCTAAGTGCGATGCGCGCCTAGTGAAAAACCTAAGATTTTTTTAGCCGTAACAAGGCGTCATAGAGTCTTTCTTGAAAGCCAAGTATGTCATTGAATTCGCTGAGATTTGTGTTATCGAGTAACTGTTGAAAGTCTGAAATAAAGGCTATGTCCAGAAAAGTGTATTCAAATGTACGACACAATTTTATTCTTACTGCTATAACGCGCTACGAGACTTTTCTCAGAAAGTAGGCCCATCGTTGAAGTTCTCGAGATCCATGCTATCTAATGGTTATTGAATGGCGATGACTTGATGTGAGTGTTGCGAGATTTATCCATATAGCGGTGGATGGCATGCGTGCTGCGTCTGAAGTGCAATCTCAATTTCAATGTTGTAGCTCACAAAAAAATTTCTTAGGAATCTGCGCTAGGAATAAGAACTATAGCAACTCATGCAACATTCATTGCTATTTTTATATCATCTTTCTTTATGAGTAATAACATAACGAGTTTGATTGTTAAGGTAAACTTGGAAGCGAGTGGCGGCGTTGTGCTATGGGAGGACTGGTGCGCAGCATGGACTGGAGTTTCGCAATCCATGGGCCGCCGACGACAAGAGTCGAGCGCCTTCAACTGGTCCGTGCGGCCGCCGGGTTACGTTTCGTCTTCGTATTTGTTTCCTTCTCCCTTTAGCATACCGATCGCCTACAATTATTGTTTATGACTCGATGTGGCCCAGTTCAGTTGTCGTCTGCTGACTTTGTCCACAAGATGTAATTATGTTCACCACCTTCTACTTTCTGAGTGATTGCCCGATGATGCACTAGACACTGTGATTGCAAACCCAGGTCACGGAGACGTGCCCAGTGGTGGGGGTCGTGGGCGACTCACCCCTAGGGATGGGTAGCGGGCTCGTAAGACGATCTCGAACATACGGTGTGAGACTTTATGACTTATGACGACTATGCTGCTCACACATCGTCGACCCGGCATACCGCCCTGGGGTTTCGTCATTCCGAGGCGACCACGATAGCCTCCCTGGTTCCCCCGTCTCCTGATTGACGTTTGCAAACCTTCTAAGTTGAATATGGTCAACTCTCGCTCTTTGTCCTCATGTATTCGACCCACGCTGACATACTACTCATGTTACGAAATAGCTACTACTCGAGCCACTACAATGTATTGATTTAACGACTGTTGCGAAATATGAACTTTTGCTCCGCCAATTGGATTGGTTGGCGGATATGAATGTATTATATGTAATTATTATTTATTATAGGTTGTTTTCTATTAGCGATTTATTCTGGCTATTATTCCTAATAAATTAATCCGCGTGGCAGGTATACTAACACATAGCATTCGACGGGGCATTCACTACTGCAACCACTACAAGAACTATATTTTTCAAAGAAAAGAAGTATGCAGCAGAAAACTTTTGAGCGTGAAATAAAATTTCTTTTTTACTATCACAGCGTAATATAAAAAACTTTCAAATAACAAAAGACACCAAATCTCGAAATTCAAGCTATCGAATAAAGAATAAAATATCTAGATAGAGCAAAAAATACGTTTCTTTAGAATGAGTGTGCAAAGGGAAAAAGTACTCAATATTTCTTGGGAACGCATATTTCTCATCAATATTTACATTATCTCGTTACTCCAAGCTTTTCAGTCAAACACAGGTGTTGCTCCATGCTCAGAATTCCTTCACTATCTATAAGCTTTCAAAGTTTCCTCACATACATCAATTCTAGATATTGAGAGTAAATGAATAACTGACCTGAGCATAGCTATAATGAAAGTTATCGAAGAACTAGTATTGCATGCAGCATGCATCATCATTCTTGATAAATCACTCGTTGTTTGTCAATTTTTTTTTTACATTGCTGACTCTTGAGTCCTTCATAAAACAATACTTTTACTGTGTTTTTTTTCAAATTAAAACGATTTTTGTCCCAATGGAAATACTTCTTTAACAAGTCGGATATATCTCGTTGATACTTTTTGTAGTGACTCAAAAGTCCGGTTTCTCTAAACTTTGGCCTAAAGAGATGTGAAATTCTTTACAAGCTGTCCCTTTCTTTAGTTAGAACTTACACAAGATTGGTACTTTTTTCTCTCTAAATTTTGATGGATAACGTATCGGCGGCAACGCCGTTTGTGTAGAGAAAATGCTGGCTAACTATGTAATCTTACTGAATTTGGCTGGCAATCAATCAACTGCATTGAATTGTACAAAGGATGTCACAACAAAAAACTTAGCTTTGTATAGCTAAGCTTATATCAGTCATTCGTTTGCTTTCACTTATGAAGAGACGATATATGTGAGAAAATATTGAAAATTTATGGGTGATGGAAAGATTCTGAGCGTGGAGCGGCAATCGCTTTAAGTAATAAGCTTGGAACATCGGCATTATGTAAACTAATGTCCAGAAAAATATGTTCCACCAGCGAAGTATTTTCGCTACTCCTACTCCGCACCCATATTCAAAAAACTTATTTTTTGCTCCGCTTCGGCGTTTTAGTAATTATTTGACACCCTGAATTTTGAGAATTTAAGAGGTGTGTTGAAAAAGCATCACTAAATCTATCACTATTATCGACCGATACTTTATAGACCCTCTTGAAACGATAAAATCTGGTAAGGATATAATACGTTTTGAGGCGTTAAGTCTAGTACTGTGCAATATAGTCTGATAAGGTTATAACATGTTTTGAGCAGTTAGGTCTTATGCTATACAGCTGTATAGCACTAGATCGAACGGCTCAAAACATGCTATATCCTTATCAGATTATATCGTTTTGAGTGGTCTACAAAAAAAAAAACGGCCGATAGAAGAGGTATGGTTGACTGCAAAATTAACAGTCTCGACTCCCAGTCACCACGTCAGGTGATTCCATCATCTGACTTGAGGGTGATTTAATACTCGGCGTCGATTTTGTCGAAAATTATTTAGCCTCAGAGAATCGGCTGAACCGAGGGAATATGCTACTGCTGAGTCCCACTAGGACTAAACATGCGCTTGTATAGCACTGCTGATTCTCATGAAAATTTTCCTCATCGAATAATCATTGAATTGAACAAGAATAGCTCAGTAAAAAATGTTTGAGTTTGAAATGACAATTTTCTTTACTGTTACAGCGTAATATAAAAGCCTTTCAGAAGGCTAGATACACTTTTCAGAATCTCGAGATATAAACTGCTGAGTAATTACTACAATGTCGGGAATCCACAAGAAGATCGCTCTCTTGAATATGGGTGCCGGTAAGGAGATTAACGCTTCCGCATCAATAAATGTAAGCTGTTCCTACGCTGACTCCATCAACCTACTACAAATACCTATACATAGACCTTTATCAGAGGGGTTTAGCAGTAGAAGATATGCTTTCAGGCTACGTTTTCACACGGTAGGCGATACAAATGCATAATAATGGCTGAAAGTTTGTTTATTCCTCCAAAGAATGTGATATTACCGTTAAAAATGAAGAATTTCAGGATACGTTAGTCGTTTTCCATATCAAAATGTCAATATAAAAGGTTATCGATGATGTTGGATTCTTTATGCCACAATAAGATATCTCTGACATATGAACTTTACCGATAATATCAATAAGCGACCTACGACGTTCAAGCCGCGGGGTAACATTTTGTACGTGAAATGTAAACTGCAAACTTCATTTCGCTCTTACAGCGGTATATGATAGCCTTTCTAAAGCCAATTACACAATCAAAATCCTTGATATTTCGGTTATCTAATGTTCAGTAAAGCTTTGTAAAAAAGCTATATCGAAGCTCCAGCCAAGCAACTGAAGCAATCTGAGTGTGAAACATAATTTATTTTTGCTGCTGCAACGTGTCTTTTCTCAGAATTAAACAAGTCACTTGAGTCGTGAAAATTTTAGCTTATGAAGACTACTGAATGCTTGAGAGAAAACATCGATTTTTGAGAGACAACTCTTGCCCAAGCCAGAAACGCCTACAAGCAGCCGTGTACCATATTCGGTACACGAGGTGTCGATAAAATTGTCTCAATCGACTCTATCAATCAATTGATAAGCCGTCGAAATGCTGACTTCCCGCCGGCACAGCAGACATATGTCTAACAGGCAGAGCAACGGCAAGTGGCCTACTGGAATTCACCAGCAGGCGACGGCGGAGAGTGGTTGGTCCATCGCCGTTGTCTTATCATCTTCTGCTGTTGTAGTGTATGTCGGTTTCCTGACTCTATCAACCTGTCATTGGACATTGATTTTACCACCATTGCTTCTGGCTCTTCCAACTCTTGATCGCACGTCGATTGTCTAGTTGCTGCGTTGATTCATTGTGTCATCATCTTCCTACATGTCCCGCACTCGTACTCATCGCATTGCAACATTCTCACGCTCTTGTATCGATACTCTAATCCTGCGACCTTAGATGGAGGGACGCATTGTTCTTTATCATAGTCTTTGGTTCTTCCGATTGTATTGTCTGACTGTGAGTGACCTATTCTGTAATTATCGTAGTACGTATTCCATGCTCAAAGCTCAAGCCTTGTGCTATCGCTCACATTTCCCACGCTCATCGCAGAGTCTCACCTATTGTTTACAATAGCAATCTCATTGTTGTTATCAATACATGAACCCACTGAACCACCGCTTCATAGCAATCTCATTATTCTTAACAATCACATAAGCCCGCTGAACCACCACTTTATCTTAAACAAAGTTTCTCACAACTATCACTAGTTTATGTCGCATATTACCGTTCTTCGTCGTTATTGTTGTTATTGTTTGTCGTGTTAGTAATATTGTTATGTAGACAAAGGCTTAATCACCCAAATTTGAGGCTGCGACGCGTACATCACCATATAGCCAATCGAAAATCAATCTCCAATTGTTTCGCCACAACTGGTGCATTGACTATTCGATTCGGACCCAGAACGATATTCTCTACTGTTCTGCACTACTATTTCGCTTCAACGCCATCTACGATCGTCGACTTCACCTCAGGTTAGCCACATTCTTCATTCGGAACTAAAAATCAAACGTCAGCAAATCATGACGGTCCGTCAACCTGTCACATTTGTGATCACAGATGATTACTAATAAGGATTACATAACTCCTCGAAATCGTCGTTACGCAACTCGAACGAGAGGAGTTGCACAAAGTCAGCATCCCAACCATAGAGGGAGTAACAGTCGCCACCTCTGAAGAAAGTCTCCAAAAACTTGAAGAAGGAATAGTCACTCTCATACAGGCTTGACACGAATTCACAGCCGTCCATAAAAGCGCAGGACTGTTAAACGAGGAAGAGGAGTACGCAAGGTACTCAATCCCGGCAGAAGAAGCCATAGTCAAAGCAGATGCATATGCTTCAATCCTTCGCGCTGAGATCTATGTCTTCAAACATCACGCCGAGCGAACACTCGCGCCAGCAAACAGATGGAGCAAACGAGTCTTCGTCATGTGAAAGATCGAAGTCTTCAAAGAAGAAATGGAAGCAAAGCCATCAACTCGTCAAAAGTCTCATCAAACGGTAATTTGATTATTCCTATCAAGATCAATGTAGACGACACCGTACCGGAATCCACAGAAGAAGCACGGCGCAGCGTCAATACAGTAATGAAAGGCACAAAAAAAGCCAGTAGTATCCTGCTGTGACACAGTATATTTTAGCCGCAACGAATCAACTGTCGCAGACGCCAGCGCAAGGGCCCTCAGCAGCTGCGTCCACTCAGACTCAGTCGCAGTCAAGTCATAACAACGTCAAATCCTCAAGACAAACGGGAAAATGCTTTCATCGCAATTCGCAACGACCACATTGGAATGGGAACCAACGTCCTAATTTTGCCTTTCGATGAATCACTTCGGTATTGAGCTGACCTAGTCAGGTACTGAAGATTAAAAAAAACTTCTTTCTTTCCGACACTGTACTCACCTGAAGCAGACGAATGCCACCAAACGATACCGAAGCCAGAAAGTTCACCCGCTTGAAAGTCTGTAAAAGCGCCAAACACAGTCAAAATATTAGTCTTTGCAGAATTTCGGACTGGCTATTCTATTCCTCTATCTGTCAAGGTCACTTTTGCCTACTCAGTCAGCAACTATTCTTTGCCTTACTCTTTTGTACGTCTACTATTGACTTCAGACTCGGTCAGCTCTGCATTAGCAACCATTCCTACCCTATCAATCCATTTTTCATTATTCAGCTGTTCACGTCAGGTTCATTCACTATGCATTAGCAACTGATCCTGCCCCTACCATTCTGATCCTCTTATCATTTAGCTATTTTCGTTAAGTCTATCCATCCGCAGCATCAAGCATTCCCTCCCGAACCATTTGAGTGCTCTCGCCAGTAACGACTATTATTCTTAACTCACCATAGTCCCGGGGGAAGCGTCGACAAGGCCGATTCGAAGGTCGGCCATTCCTTTGCAAAATTTTTCTGCGAATTCATCAAATGCTCGGTTCTTCTTCGTCAACAGCTGTACTGCATATCTGCCACGGTCCGCACTACTAAAGTGGAAGGAGCATCTTCCAAAGTCAACTTAATCGACTCTATCAACCAATCGATAGGCCGTCGGAAGCAGATCCATGTTCGATGGGCGGAGCGACGGCCACCAGCCGACGGGCGTTCACCAGCAGGCGGCGGTCGGAGAGTGGTTGGTCCATCTACGTCGTCTTATCATCGTTTTTGTTGTCGTTGTGTATATCGGTCTTCTGCTCTATTAAATATTCTCATTGGACATTGATTCTTCACCATAGCCTGTGGTTCTTCCAATTTTTGATAGCATGTCGGTTGTCTAGTTGCTAAGTTTAGTCATTGTGTCATTATCATAGTACATGTCCCTCACTCGTGTTTCATCGCCTCGTTCTCTCGTTCACATTTCTCTCGGAACTGTATTTAATGCTCTATTGTCCTCTGCGACTCTACTTAGATGGACGGACGCATTATCAGTGATTGCGTGGACCCACTGAAGCACCACTCTATTTTGATCTCAGTATTTTTCAACTATTCTTCATTTATGTTACATATTGCTGTCTTGGCCGCTATTTTTGTTATTAATTGTCGTCTTAATAATATTTTTTATGTAGATAAAGGTCTAATTACCCGAGTTCGAGGCTGGAACGCGTGCATTAACATCAAGCTACTCGCTAGGCTATCACCAACATCTCTGCGACACGAGGCCCCTTAGGAGTTAGACAACGAAAATCGCGCACCGATGCGCAATTCGCTCTGCTCTGCGCAAACTGATTTCTATAGCGATCCCTTAATGGTTGAATCGATATACTTTGATAGGTTCTTTTCCCTGATCCGGAAAAAGATAAAAAACAGATTTTATTTGCTCGATAAGCATTTTTCAAGAATGTTATTGACCGTTCAAAAACTCAAATCTGTGACCACAGTGCACATAGACTTCCTTTGTAAAAACCCTTTTATAATGCTGGAATTCTCAGAATTGAGCTATGTTTCACGCTCACCGCACGCCGTTGTTTTTATCACGAGTATAACTAGCTGGAAGCGCGAAAAGCACATGAACATATAGAAGAAGTATCCGAGTTGGTCGTTTATCTGGAATTTTTTCAATACGAAGGAAAAATCCACAACTGAATAATGAAATGCACTCCACATATGCATCGCGTCAGAGCACTGATTAATCGCCCCGCTCTCCAGCCTGTAGATTTGGCGGTAAAGAAGCTCCTCAGATATGTTAAGGCCGATCTTATTTTACCTACTACATTACAGATAACGATCTTTCCAGTAAATGAAGTCGGCTTTTTGCCGGTGAGGTGTTAAACACAGATATTTCTTTCTCCCACTGTGCTAGCAGGAGAACTTTTTCAAAAAGCGAACACACTGTCAACGGGATTTATCGTGAACAAAACTGACACTGCATCGAGTTGGTTTTGCACTTTGCCATGAAAATCAACCACACATCGATTAAAAGTTAAAGATAATGATAGTAAATTCTTAAAGTATTTCACGCTTTATGATGTTCGGAGATGATCAGGATTTTATGCGTCGTTTATCGAAGAAGATAACAAAAGACGGTGGGTGGAAAAAAAGGTGGGTCAAGCAGCACGCTGCCTTTTTTAATGTCAAGGTCAGAACTTGCTCACATTGAATGAACTTCCACCAAGTGAAAAATCGTATGTCAATATATTATTTAGGCAGCCACTATATCAGATTTTGACGAGGTGACGGACTTTTATCTGGCATCCCAAGTATGTCAGTCTTTCCTCATTGCGGCTTCCACCTCAACGTTTCGATGGTGGCTAGCGTTTTTTATAAAGGATCAAAATGCTGTGTTCTATATGCTGGACAACCGTGCACAAACTAATAAAGTACCAAGCAAAGAGTCTCTTGTACGTTTATCTCACAAAACATACATACCTTCACAATTTTTGATGTGATATGGAATCATGGAGAAATATTGACTAATTATATATGACAATTTCAAAGTATTTACTTTGTTCCAAGCACTTGTTCTAGCTAATTATATCGCCGTATATAAAGGGAACTGGCAGGTCGAATCTCAGAAGCGCTCTTAAAAGCGCAACAAAATTGACTTTCCATTGTCGCTCCACTTATTCAAAATTCATTTCATTCCAATCCTTTCGATTGATATCACTTGAAAGAATTGTAAGCCTATCTAATTGGAAACTCTAATTGGGTTTTGAAAACATGTTTGATCAGGTGTTATGACTCAAGGGTCAGTTTGAGCTGAAAATACTCAAAGCCATTATGTTGGACTGATTTCTTTCCAGGGCATCTTGGGCAGCAGTGCAATGAATGATGAAAAATTCTAGTACATTTACAATGACACTTTTATTGCCTATGGACATTCAATCTACTCACAGCTACGGTAAATCTTTTCTCATAAGAAACTTTACCTATAGTGCTGGAGAACGCGAAACATCTTATTTTTCGGAACTCTAAAAAATACTTGCTTTAGATACTTTCCCCGTTTTAATCGATTCTCCAACATTACATTATTACCTCTTTATTTGACTCGAATTCTTATATTGTGCAAATCCCTGTACCGCTTTTGATTGTCGGATAGTGTTGGTGGATGGAAAGGAGTGCCACTCTAACCATCACAACCACTCGGTCAGGGCACCTTCTTTTGTTTCACAAGATTGCATCATGTATATGTTTATCATATCCTATAAAGATCTGCTACTGTGCAACATGGTCGCAGCAAACTCTCGCTGTTCTAATTTCACCAACAAGTTAGCACACATATTATATAAGTGTTTCATAATTAACTCAACCCTTTGAAAACGGTGAGGACCATTCTGACCCTAATGGTAGAGGAGCACGATCGGACGGTTATGAGGATTACTGCGTATCCCAATACAAATTCGAGTTCACCTAGTTTTCAAGGAACTCTATCTTCAAAAGGTGATGGAATTGATAATAAGAAGATTTTTGTATGAATATCCTTAGTGTGATTAATATCGCTGTTTCCTGAAGCCTTGCATTTTTCGGAGAGGAATTTTGGTCTTTTTCCGTTATATCGGCTTTATTTGAGGCCTTCGGTATGAGCGTTTTTCTTGTCTTTTTTTTAAGTGCAAGTAACTATTCTATAGCTCTGTTTGAGCTAAATAACATGAATTTGATTGGTATATTTTACTTCTCAAATGGCTTGTTTTTGTCATCGTACCAGTCGAATCAACATTTTGTTTCACATTCGAGGATTTTTCTCCGGATCGAAGTTTCCATAGTGAATAAACTTTATTTCTTGGATAGAGCACATTTCACCGACTTCAAAGGTTTATTTGCTTCTAGACAGGGCGTCTGAGAGTATTGTAACGCTTGAAAAAGATTGGATTACACACGTTCGAAATATTGCTGTTATCTACATCCCTTTGAGAGCAAGGCGCTTCCTAAACTTTTTCAGCTGCTCTATAGCTTAGTGGATAGCTCAAATCTAGACATTTACGTTAGAAGGCGACCTATTTTTAAGCCAATCTGAGTCGCTGAACAGGAAATTCTCATAGAAGCGTTAATAACCATTCAAAAGCTCGGATTTCTGGCTACACTTTCACGTTGCTTGTTTTTCGAAGAAACACTTTTTTGCAACGCTGTAGCGTCCAGAATTATATTTTGTTTCACACTCACCATCCACCTTCATTTTTTGTCATGCGTATAGTTCGCTGAAAACACAAGAAGCATATCAGAGTGTAGAGAATCTTCCGCAATACCAGAATCTAGGCTTTTATTTAAAGTTTCTATCCATGAGGTTGAAAATTCTTTGTTGAATAGAATATTATGAATACGATCGATCGCCTCGCCACTTGCCCAGCAACCTACCTTCCGCTCGGTGAGTTGCAGGTTAACGAAGTCGTCGAAAATGTAAAGCTCGATCGATCTCACCTGTATCTATTATTGTGCTATGAATAGGCATGAATGAATCAATCAACATTACGATCACTGTGATCACTTTGACGACATTCAAAAAGTCAGAAGTTCCTAAATGCTTCCAATACTGATTTCATAGCATCATCACCTGATCAAAAATAAAGATAAAGCTGAATCATGAGGAGTTAAAGTCAAAAATATCTCACCTGCGATCATCTGACGCCACGCAGGAGTTCTGTAAATTTGCTTCTTCCTCAGTTTGTGACAAAGTAAAATGGTTTATGACTGAGCAAAGTGTGAAGGGAAATCACAATGTCGAATTGCCAGTGAGGTAATCTGATGAATATGATGAATGGAAGCTACAGCAATAATTAATCAGTAAGACAATTTGATAAATATAATGAAAGGAAAGCTACATCAACGCCTCATCAATCGATCAAAAAATTGGACGATTATTATCACCCCTATCTCCCTGTCGTGCCGTTGATCGTCAAGTGACTCAAGCGGATACCAGCAACACTTCCATTTTTTCCTATCTCATGTATGAGTAGCCCAGTGGGTCCTCTTAGCTCTAGGGATTCGCTGAGCGTCATATCTTTCTTCTGCTGCCTTTCGTGAAAAAATTGGATAAAATGGTCAATGGTCTTCATGCAAAGCGCTTGATATCCCGAGGAATCCAGTCGGTAACGGTTTTTGTTTATCAGTTGTCGTTAAAGCGTATCACGTGCTCGATTAACTTTATTTTTGATATCCTGGCATATAGAGCGACGTCTTTGATTTTCGATCTTTGACGTCGGTCGGAACTTCGGATTCCTTTCTCTAATTTGCAAGATAAGAAGATACTTCTAGCATCGATCCTTCACCTGGGCGTTCAATAACGTCAAGTGATCTCTCATCCTGCTTACGGACTGATCATGTTTCTCCTGTATACGTCAGAACAGGGAAAGTTGTGAAAGTCGTGTGGTGGAAAAGGTGGGCACTGAGTCGTATGTTCTTTGTACTCTTCACTACATCTCCGATGACTTCAAACGTTCCCCAAGCCGCTCGTTTACTCCTGCCTAACTCTGGAACTAGGTCGTTTATCTTACTGGTTTGCACGAACTAGATAGACGTAACTGGAGCATTCGGAGATTTTCGCTCCGTTGAGCGTGAATGGGGTATTCGAAACCCATCTGTTACTCATGAAAATCGTTTTATAGTCGAAGATCAATCTTTCCACAGGCGTTGTTCAAATCAGTCAATATTTGTTCCGCTTGGTTGATGCTTGGTATTATGAGGACGATATCATCAACAAATCAGAGATGGTTCAATTGTCGACCGTCAATTTTCACTCCCTGATCTTCCCATTCTAATGTCCGCATGACGTTTTCTCAGGTGGCAGAGAATAATTTTGACGAAATCGTATCGCCTTGTCCAACGCCTCTTCTTATTCGATAATGATATTGTCCTAGAAAGGAAATATTTTAGTCGTGAAATGTTTAAATAGCTTACGAGGATCATTATGTACCGAGTGAGGACGCCCTGGTTATCCAGAGCCTCTATAACCGCTTCTGTTTCCACTGAGTCAAAGGCTTTCTTCAAATCGATGAAAGTGAGATAGAGAGGTATTTTTTACTCTCGTGAAACTCTAATGAGTCTTGTGATCGCGTTGATGTGGTCTATGGCAGTAAATCCATTATGAAACCCTGCTTGTTCGCATGGTTGCCTTGAGCCTAATGTTTTGCCAGTCCTATTCAGGATGACTCGAGTTTATAGACAACCGATAGCAAGCAGATCGGGCTAATAGTTACCTACGTCGTAAAGGTCTCCCTTTTTGAACAATACCACGGTCTTGCCAATTTTCCATTGAATGAGAACCCTTCATTCTGACAGGTGGCGCGTAAAGAGCCAAGCCAGAGTGCTGATGAGAGGTGGCGGTAGGTTCCTCAGGTGTTCTGGTCTAATCCTGTCTGAACCGGGTGTTGTTCTGTTCTTCAACGACAATATGGTATGTCGCATTTCGGAAGGGAGGACTGGTGGAGGATAAATTTGTCCTTCTTTCAGTTTATATGATGGTAAGAGGACATGGCTAGCGGAGAAATCCGATTAGTACTGGTGGATGATTTCCTCCACTGCCCTTCTGAAAACTGTTTTTTTTCCAGCTTCTGCGGCTTCTGCCATAACTGCTGCTCTTCTCTCTTTGACGTCCCTTTTTTTCGTTTTTAATCTCTATTTAAGGTCTCTTTTTATCGGTTTTTGCTGCGCTTTGCAAGATCGAGCGTAAGGTTTGGGTTGCCTGTAGCTGGTGCAATTTCACGTTGACGTATCAGCTCAAGTGTCTGCGGAGACAAGCGCCTCTTTGTGACCTTAGGACTTTCGACTTTTATACCGCTAACATGAAGATATTCTACAATTCTGTCTTATTCTTCGTCGATGTTGCTGGCAACTGTCCCTTCCCAAGAGCCGGCTAATGATTTGCATACTTCTCATATCTGGTAGTTCTGAGACTTCGTTGTTTGAATATAGCCGCTTTCTCTCTTTGTTTACGAATAACGCAGCGTTGCTTATCCTTTGTACTTCTTAGAAGCAACGGCGAAATCGGTCAGACAAAATCATAGATTGACTAAGATGTGGTCATTTTTGTTATGGTACTCTCCATTGGGTGACTTTCACGCCTATCGTTGAGAGTGAGGCTTTCGAAATTGTGAGTTATCATGGATGCTTTGGATCGTCGTTGTAAGCTTAGAGAGCTATTCACCCTGATCATTCCATATTAGTCCGTGTGTTCCAATTTGACGTTCTTCAGGCGTTCTTCTAGGTCCAACTTTCGCGTTAAAATTTCCAGCAATGACCTTGAAGAAAATATGGTTTTCTCTCGAGAATCTCCCGAGGTCCATATAGAAAGCTTCGACTTCGTCATTTCATAGCATGATGTTGGTGCGTAATCAGCGAATACGGTCAAAACAGGCATTGAACCACATCGTTTCAACCGTAATCGTCCGATACGGGTTGCTAGTTGTTCAAACGAATCGATTTTCGCGGTCGAATTCGATTTGACGAGGACGCCAACGCCGCGGGCACCTCTGCAATCGCATGCTCTAAGAAACAGTTCTTTTCCGGTCTAATGAACAGCGGAAAAAGGGTGGCGTCTTTTCGTCTCAGCCAGGCCAATGAGGTCTTACCTAGTCCTTCTTGCTCAAATCAATAGATCTTCTACAACGGATTCGTGAGCAAATGTTCTTGCATCGTAGGTGTGGCTCGTCATTTGAGTCCGCTTCCATTTTCGCAGCCTATGTTGACCTCGAGATTTTAGGAGCCTCTCCGTACTCGTCCTTCCATTCGCTGCCGTGCCAAAGGCTCCTTTTGAGTCCCGAGAATGGAGCCCATATTTATTGTTGTCTTTGGCATTTTGATACCCAACGTATAGATTGCGAGCCTCCGAACGAGGGGGCTAAGTACTTACAAGCAGCTTGCCAATTTCTCTCGGAGTGGGAGGAGCTCATGTGATGGAGGCAACTCCTAACCGCCTCCCATGTCCTTTCCAGCCGCTTCATTGCAGGCTTTTGGCCCATTTGACTCGTAGAAATAGAGTTTTGCAAGTCGGCACTGCAGAAGCAGAGATCTCATTCCCTGAATACAACTGCGTCTCTGGAAAGCACACGATCACTTTTCGTTCGCGTTTATATCCCTATCCACTACCTGGGGGCGCGTCACAATCCCTTGCGACTAACCAGACGAGATCTCTCAAAGTGGAAGATCCGTACGATTATTGCCGCTACCATAATATCAAAGCGCATGTGGTGCAGTGATTAGCGGTGCTCTGCGCCGCACGCGAGGTCAACGGTTCGATCTTACACTCACGGCTCACCAGGCCATCCATCCCTCCGGGGTGGTTAAATTCGCATCAGACATGTCTCAGACTTTTCTAAGAAAATAAGTAGCACTGACTCGGCACACAATAGGCCACCGCGAGTCAGTGTTAAAGACCAGATATGCATTCGATCACCTCAAACAAAGTTAAAAATTGAAGACGAACGCATGGAGCATGCCGCAGGAATTGATCAACTCCGAGAGCTTAATCCTTCATTCTTTTTGAATGGAAAGATTATAATTTACAAAACCTGTATTACTGAAGAATCAAACTGACACTGAAATAACTTTAGTCAACGGTTTTCAGTGAGAATAACGTTTAATTGCCTTGTGAATAGAATTTCTGTCAATGATAAAGATATAACATGTTTTGAGCTATTAGATCTAATGCTATACAGGCACCTGTTTCGTCCAGTTAGAATTCATCAGTAGCACCGTCCCTCGGTTCAGCCTATCCGCTGAGGCTTAATAACGCTCTATAAAAGGATCGACGCCGGGTAAAAAAACTATCACAAGTTAGATGATGGAATTACCTGACACTATGGTGGCCAGCGGTCGAGCTTGTAGGTTTTACAATGAGTCATACCTCCCCTTTCCACCGCTCTTTTACGGACCCGCTCAAAATGATATAAGCCGAGAATATAACATGTTACGAGCTTTATTCGAAAAGAGAAGTATGACCCATTGTAAAAGCTACAAGCTCGATTGCCGGTCACCATAATGTCAGGTAATTCCATCATCTAACCAGGGATGATTATTTTTACTCGGCGTTGATTCTTTTATAGAGGATTACTCAACCTCCGGAGATTGGCTGAATTGAAGGTGAATGCTACTGATGATTCCCTATAGGACGAAACAGGCGCCTGTATAGCACTAAACCTAACAGCTCAAAACATCTTGTGTCTTTATTATCAGACTATATCATTTTGAGCGGGCCTAGTCTACATAAGAGTAGTCGAAAGAAGATGTCTGTTGCATGAAACCACATTTCAAGATTTGCGCATGTGAATCCTTGAATTTTCTTAAGAAGAGCTATTCCAAACTATTAGTACATTCGTTGACTCAAAAATTAGCGATTTCAGTAGCACTTTTGGCTTCCAGAAAGAATATCTTCTACTATCGAAGACTGGCGAAAAAAGAGAACATTTTGCTAGTGCAGCAGTCAACCCGTCCTTCCAACTTCACAGAGAAATTACTGGTACTTATACAGTAGAGATTTCATTTTGAGGAAAACTCAGCACTACGTAAAAAATAACGCAGCACGTTGAAAGAACTTCCGTAAATGTAGTTTCAATGAAAAAAAACGCTCAGTTGTCGCAGAACTCTTGCTTTTCATCATGCAAGCTACGACTCTGAAAAAATCCATTCTTGACTTCCCTGAAAAAGTACTATTTTGAATTATATTTTATACAGTACTATGCTATTAACGTTTTGCTCCTTATATGTATTTTAAATTCGACCACTAGTACCAACGACATCAAACAGAAACACTGAATCCCTAGAAAAGCGGCTGTCAACATTTTCCATTTTATACATGCTGATATGGCCTGTACAACTGTACATTGTACATGGATTGACCTTTCTTTACATCCTAATAAATTCGCTGGAATGAAGATGACTGAATAAGCAGATGTGACGAAAAGTCGGTTCGCTATGTTGAGTGTTGATTCAGGTACGATGAAACGTGCTCACAGTACAGAGTCACCTGTATCACCTGTCGTCCCGTTGATCGTCGAGTGACTCGAGCGGGTACCAGCAACTCTTCCATTTTTCCCTATCGCGTGCAAGAGTAGCCCAGTGGGTCCTCCTCGCTCTAGGAATTCGCTGAGCATCATATCTTTCTTCTATCGCTTTCGCGAAGAAATCGGACCAACGGGTCAGTGGTCTTCCTTTAGAGCGCTTGACGTCCTGAGGAATCCAGTCGGTAACGGCTCTCGTCCATCGGTTGTCGTTGAAGCGCATCACGTGTCCGGCTCACCTTATTTTCGATATCCTGGCGTGTAGAACGGCGTCTCTGATTTTCGATCGTTGACGTAGGTCGGCAACTTCGGATCCTTTCTCTCATTTGCGAGATACGGGATACTCCTAGCATCGACCTTTCGACTGCGCGTTCGATAACGGCAAGTGATCTTTCATCCTGCTTACGTAGCGACCAGGTTTCTGCTGCATACGTCAGGGCAGGAATAATTGTCGAGTCGAAAAGGTGGGCACGGAGTCGGATGTTCTTTGTCCTCTTCACTACATCTTCGATGCTCTTAAACGTTCCCCAAGCCGCTCGTTTCCTCCTGCTTAACTCTGGAGCTAGGTCGTTCATCATGTTGATTTCACGATCTAGATAGACGTAACTGGAGCATTCGGAGATTGTCGTTCCGTTGAGCGTGAATGAGGCATTAGGAACCCATCCGTTCCTCATGAACATTGTTTTCGTTAGATTCAGTTGAAGACCAATCTTTCCACAGGCGTTATCGAAATCGGTCAACATTCGTTCCGCTTGGCTGATGTTTGGTGTTATGAGAACGATATCGTCAGCAAAGCAAAGATGGTTTAATTGTCGACCGTCAATTTTCATTCCCATTTCGTCCCATTCTAATGTTAGCATGACGTTTTGTAGGGTGGCAGTGAATAGTTTTGGCAAAATTGTATCGCCTTGTCGAACCCCTCTTCTCATGTCAATGGTGATATTGTTGTAGAATGGAGATATTTTGGTCATGGAATCTTTATAAAGCTCACGAAGGGTCATTATGTACCGAGTAGGGACGCCCTGGTTATCCAGAGCCTCTATAACCGCTTCTGTTTCTGCTGAATAGAAAGCTTTCTTCAGATCAATGAAAGTAAGACGGAGTGGTTGTTTGTACTCTCGTGAAACTTCAATGAGTCTTGTAATCGTGTGGATGTGGTCCATGGTACTAATCCTTTTCGGAACCCTGCTTGTTCGCGTGGCTGTCCTTCGTCCAGTGTTCTGTCAATCCTGTTTAGGATGACTCGAGTAAAGAGTTTATAGACAACGGACAGCAAGCAGATTGGGCGATAAGTGTCTATGTCGTGAAGGTCTCCCTTTATGAACAACAATACGGTTTTGCTGGTTTTCCATTGAATAGGGACCTTGCACTCTGACAGGTAGCGTGTCAAGGGCCGAGCCAGGGTGTTGGTGAGAACTGGCTGCAGATTCTTCAGGTGTTCTGGTCTGATCCTGTCTGGACCGGGTGATGTTCCGTTCTTCACCGACGATATAGCATGTCGGATTTCGGAAGGGAGGACCGGTGGAAGACATATTAGTCCTCTTCTATTTATATGACGGTAAGAGGACATGGCTAGCGAGAAGATCCGATTAGTATTGGTGGATGATTTTCTCCTTAGCCCTTCTCGGAGCTGTAAGTGTCCCGTCAGGGTATCGGAGTGCAATCAACTTGGTCTTATAGTTGGCGAAGCCTCGCTGAGCTTTGCGAATGCTCTTTCCAGCTTCTGCAGCTTTTGCTATAACTGCTGCTCTTCTCCCTTTAAGGTCTTCTTTTATCGCTTCTCTGCAGCGTTTCGCAAGTTCGGACGTTAAGATTCGGTTGCCTGTACAAAATAAAGGCGGATAATTTGAAGTGATTACTCAGAGAATGATAGATCAAACTTTTTTATCACTCGATAGAGGTGCAGTAATAATCAAAAAATTTTTTAGAGTTGTTTATAAAGGTAGGACTGTATCTAATGGGCAGCACCATTCTTCATGTATCTAATGAGCAGCACCATTCTTGACGATCCCTTCATTGCCTTCTGATTTTCGTACACTATAATGAATTTTGTACACTAATACAATGTGAGAGTATGAAAGCTGAAAGAAGAAAATAAATTTGATTTAAATGCATATATTAGAAATAAATGGACAGCAATGCTTGTTAAAAAAATCTTAGACAGGGCCTACTGGTAAACACTTGGTTTATTTTCAAATGTGCAGGTTTTGGCGAGATCATTCACGTTGTTTCTATGAAAAGTGACATTATTGGAGTCAGCTCTATTATTTTATCAATCACTGACAAAAAAACCTTGTTTATTGATGGAAAACGTATAATTTCATCGAAATACTACCACAGTGGCGTTGAGGCGCGCCGTCAGCCTCTCATCGTAGCCGTTCAAACCTTCCGCCAAGCCAAAAATGGCGCCGTTCACAAAAGGTCAAATTAACTTTTCATAGAGCCATTTTGTCAAATATCTTAATAAATTTTTCTTCTTTTTGAAAGCCTCATTCTTATGTCGCGGTTACTGATATACAAGTAAAATTGCGAGCTTGAGGTTGCTGTGAACTCGCATTTGACCACTCCAGGGAGTTCATCAAGTTTTCTACCAAACCATCAATGGTCTCACTCTCCTTTTTCTGAAACTCGCTCCAACCTATTCGGTGGCTGTGTTGCTAGTATAAATGGATTAGGCAGAACTCTGTCGTGAGTGAATGTCGAGAGTCAAGGAATAGGTGCTGAGAGAACTGAGAGAAAGGTAAAGCAAGAGTTAAGGTGTAGTGAAATGCTTAGTGAGCACGCGGCATTCGGTGAAGGTGGGTTCTTTGCCACTTCAGATTTTAAATTTGCTCCTTTCTCAGCATTTTCGCGACTTCAGTCCACTTCGCACCCTACCGTTAAAGATGATTGCGAGGGAAAATTTCCACATCAACTTTGAAAAAATACTTGAGGCCTTTCGGACAAACCACAACGACCGGAAAGGAATAGGAGTGGGGAATGCTTGAACATAACAAGTAATATGGCACCTTGCCTTAGATTCATCTTCTAGTCTGATTGTGGTTTTTTCATGAATCGCGTCGCACCGAGCAAAAAAAAGGTGAGGTTTTTCGAAATGACCAGATTATTGTTTCTGTTCTAATAGATTTTTGATACTTGCGAAATATCAACCGAGTAATCGGATACGATATGATTTATACGTCTAGGCTCTGACAGAGGCGTTGCCGCCGAGACGTTAGTCATCGAGTTTTTAGAAAGACAAGAAATTACCAACCTCGTGCATGTTGTAAATTAAGAAAAAGATACATGAAATTTAGACTTTTATCTGAACGGACTGCACCAAGATTGCTTGCTAGACTCAAAAGCTGAGGTAGTGCATGATTCTAACGTTAGAATCTACTGAGATTATTCTATCAAATACCGACTATTTTCTTTTTTCCAAAAAAGAAATACTCGTGTTTCTGAGGAATGAGAGCAGTCATGTTATTTTGTTCCACTGACAGAATAATTTGATTTATCTCCCTTTCGACTGATTTCTCGATGTAAGATCCGTGGTCTATGTAGCGGCGGTTTACTGCATTAGTTTTTTTCAAAGTGGTTGTGAACTTTCGGCCCGCAGTGGCTTTGCGACTGCTTCAAACTTGGGTATTTGAACCGGTTATTGATACAAAAACAGAATAACGACGATGTTGTAATATCAGGGACTGTATGAGGTATCGAAGAATTACATTTTCAACCATGAGAATACTTTTTATAATCTAGGCCTTCTGCCCGAAAAACAGTTCAATTAATCAGCGATTATATAATCATTCTCCTACAAAAGTATCGACAGCCTAAAAAACGTCACATTGACTAATGGGAAGTATCATGTTGTGACGTCGTAAATGAGATAGCATGCTAGCGTGATGTGTTACACTAATGAGTGATGTGAAAGAGTGTTAGAGAGTATGAGAGAAATATATATCAATATTCGCCTTCTTCTTCTTCATTGGGTGTCGGCATGTCTTCAAAGTTTAGCTCGTCACTTCGTTGGAAGTGCAGATGCCATAAGAGCTCGTGTATCGTTTAGGAATAACAGCTGATGGTGTTTGCATTGCTCAAATGTCGGCAGTTATTGTGAAGTCTCTCAGTGAGCATTAGCTTTCCAAGAGAGCTCTCAAGGCGCCTTGAAGGACTGGGAGTTTCCCGTATTTTGTCTTGGTACTCTTAAATAAAGTACCAAGCTAGAGTGAAGTGGTGGTAGCAGTTTTACCATTTCCTCCCCATATTTCTTGACGCGGTCTCCGCGTCATGCATGCCCTTTAGTTTCGCTTCAATGAAATCCGGATGCGGAGGTTTCAAGTACACCAGGTGGCTTGCTAGGCCACTGGTATGCAGTTGCCTTATTTCCTCGATCAATTTGGATAAGAGTTGTTCAAGTGGAACTATATTATGGTTGGCCATGAAGAGAAAGTGGCAAAGCTGGATAGTGACGAACGACGACTGTGCGGCTATGTCTCCTTTAGCCACGAAGATCACCCTTTTTATAGCCTTCTAAACGGGGTGTGGTGACCATTAGCATTCTGGTGTACTCTCAAATTCGCTTTCATTCTCCATAGTTTGTGACATCAATTTGATATAAGGGCTTAAACTATGCCCACTTGAGCTTTCATTAATTGACTATACTATTGCGAATCCGTCAGCTTGGTTCGAGGAGTAAGCAGTCGGAGTCATGCATCTTACATCAATGGTCTATACGATTGCACGTGACATGTTGTGTTTTCCCGGTCATAAATCAACATTCTTTGTTATATTTATATGATATTGTATATAATCTTTGTAAACTAATTTTCTAACTTATGAAGCTATGTAGTGATTGAAGCTAATTTCATATCGCTGTATCTACATATGATGGTCATTTATCGACAGCCCACTGATTACAAGGAAGCGTGGTGCACTCTTAGACATTATATAGCGATCCAAAAGCTTCCAATAATTATCCTGCATTTGTAATAAGAAGCAAACTTTTCTTTGTCGCATGATCAATGTGACATTTATAACGGATGAAAAAAATACCTTTTCCATTCACTACGTTTGAATTGTTTTGAGGCCACCGCGACTACTCTGTTGCAGTATATTCTAAAAGCACGCAACCGATCGATAAGGCATGTCATGCATACTACATGCAGCAAACAACGTGTCCATTATTGTATATCTCTAAACAAATAAGGCTAATGTAGAGAACATCACTCTCTTTTAATCGGAACATACCACGACAGCAGCGTCAGTAGAATCAAGAACGTATTTGGATGAGCTATCCTTATGATTGATAATTTATCTCTAGCACAAATTCTTTTTATTGACATACTATTTTAAGGCCATCATCGCGCACTACTCAAACAAAATTTGTGGAATTATACACGATCATAGATTGGTGAATGATTTTCCGAATTGTCTTATCACAGTGCAATGGCAATCAATAACTTATATTCGCTTCGAAAGACCAACTTTCTGTGAATATTGGCATCTTATAAAATGAAACTGTAGAGAAGAGAAAAATAGATCAAGAATCAATCCTTATTTTGGGCCTCTTCAAGGTTGGTATGCCTTTTTCGATATTGATTGTTCTTTTTGTAGATTTGTTGCCGACGTTTCGGCGCGTTCACCTTTCTCAGAGCCTACACGTATTATTGTAGCACTACTCATATAATTATGCGGCATATCATGGTAGGAATAAGAATCTGTGGCACTTGTAAGCATTATGCTATTCGAGAAAACCAGTAACGGTGTCAGTAGTTTAGGCACTACTTATGTTATTTGAACGGGACGACGTATGAGTCCGCCTCCATGTCACTAAAGTGACAAATTGAAACAAGGGCGTCGGGTGATACCCAGGCTGCAAAATCAGTCCGAGGTAAAAGTGCCGTGTGATTGATTATGTCATGATACTCTCCCTTTTGATTCATTTGTCGGTTCCAGAATTTATTCAAAGCTACGAGGGTTTTTTCGCGCCGATTTTTTTCGATTCATGCCTTAAGATTTTGTCTACCATCTCAAAGTCACCATCGTTATACCTTTGTATCCTGTGTGTAGTTGGAGATTTGCGTCGGACTTTATTTGATTTATGTCCAGGTGTTCTTTTATGCGAATATAAAGTGGTCTGCTGCATCGGCAATGTAATCGTAACCGCAAGTCCTCAATGCGATAAATTTTACAGTACCTATGCTCATGCAGTCGTCATCTTTACAATCACGACATATCACGCAATCCTTTATATCACATGGGCAAGTGGTTCTGAACCAACTAACCACTTAACGTTTGAAGAGGGATTTCTATAAGTCGTACATAGGTTCCTGTACTTCTGCTTTGCATGAATCATCTAATAGCGGCTCTTACTTCATCCGTTATGAAAAGTAATTTGAGACGTATTTCACTATTTGGGTGTGGCACACTATTGTTTTCGAGGCGACGCTTTCACTCCTCTTTTAGCAGTTGTTTTTTTCATATATATTAGAATTGGCTATTTGCTGCGATAAGTAGAGTCATTTCCTTCTCTTATTATCTCCTCTTTCAAACAATTGCAGCCGTTCAATACATATTCACGATAAGCTCTTTTTTAGTATATAAGGAATGAGAGGAAACATAGTGCACTAAAATATTACTACTGCCTTCTTCGGTATAACATTCCTTCGTGTAAGCGCTTTCATTAAAGTGAATATGAACTTTCAAGAGGGGAGGCCAGTTTTGTGCAGGTTTCTCTCGCATGAACTCGATATACTCTCGCTGTCTATTTAGAATCATAGCTTCTTTCCATCTCGTCTTGCGTAGAGCGGATGGAAAATCAATCGTTTATGTATCAACAGTAGGGTGCTGAACACCGCCAAGAATTGAAGCTTCCAATTTCGACGTGGAAGCGATGATTAAGACGTGATAATCTTTGCTTCAATGTCGACCTTCTGATTTGAGCAAAATGTCCTCCGGCCACCTAAATAGTGAGCAGCTGAGACACGACTTCAAAAGTGTGATGAGCTGTAAAAAGACAGGCCAAACATATTCATTTCTTGTAGATTTTTAAACAATAATCCGTGAATGGCTTGTATTGAAACGGCATTGGAAACGTTTGTGTAGGACGCATTAATTTCGAACGACGTTTATATTACTTTCTAGAAGATGATTGATGAAGAACACCATCCTGAAGATGTTTTTGAGCATTATCAACATCTAGTTGACGAAAAATGACGACAGGTTCTAAACCGTCACACTTAGAAAACCTAGTGCCTGTTGAGTTTATCAGCTTTAGAACCTGGCTCATAAATGTTGTTGTTCGTCTGTTAATTACAAGCTAAACTTGTCTTTTCGGCAACGATTGAGTACGATGAAAAGTTCATCGAAAACAAGCGAAAAAGCGGTTTAACTTCGCTGTTAGTGTTGTTGCCGTTTAACCTTTGCGGGCTGCGCCATTTCGGCTGGCGGACGGTTCGGACGGCTACGATGAGAGTGTCACCGCGCTCAGATGCTACTGTAGCCGCTTTTTAATGAAATCGCTACTGCTTCCATCAATAAATAGGATTTTTGTGTGAGAGAATGGTCAATTATGATAGAACAAACTTTGATAAGTATATTTGCAACAGAAGTAACATAATTGCTCGGTCTATAATCTACACATAAGAAGTAAAAAACCAAATACTTACGAAGATATCTCTAATATATATGATCGATTCGTTGTAGCGTAGAAACAGTGATAGCAAAATAAAAGTCGATGGTTCAAAGGATAGAGCACTCGGGTAGAGTGAAATACGGGTTCGAGTCCCGCCTAACGCGAATGTTCCTGCATATCACTCTACATCAGTGGATGCTTCTGTGATATTTCATTTATACTTACCCACAATTCAATCGGATCTGTCTCTTATTTCTTTCAGTTTTAAAATACTTTACTGCGTAAAGTGCGTAAAATCATCATACTGACTGAGAACTGAAGAACAACGAATAGTTCATAAAAAATAGCGATACTTATTGCATACGATCGCGCTTCATCGATAGTTCACAATATTTTTTTAGCTATTAGTGCACTCCAGATTTTCATTTCTCATATCACTGCGTATCTCATTCGAATTCTTTATTCGTAACTACGAAGGAGGAAAGAGGGGATGCAGTTTTTCTCGCGTTATCTTTATCCTTTACTCACCAATATCAAGCTATGACGAAGACGAAGTCGAAGCTTTTTATATGGACCTCGCAAAATTCTTCAGAGAAAGCCATACATTCCTCAAGGTCATTGTTGAAGATTTTAACTCGAAAATTGGGCTTAGGAGAAGGCATGAAGAATGTCACATTGAGACCCACGGACTAGAATGAGATTGACAGGGTGATAGGCTATCTGAGTTTATCATGACGACCCAAACCATCCATGGTAACACATAACTCCAAAAGCCTCACTCCCAATGATTGACGTTGGATTCTCCCAATGGAGAAACCATAACAAAATAGACCACATCTTAGTATATTGAAGGTTTTGCCTGACCAATGTCGCTATTGTTCCTAAGTTCTATACGGGATCAGACCATCGCCTCCTTCGCGCAACGTTCCGGTTTTTTGCAAAAAGGAGAGAAGCCGTTAAATTTGAATTGAATGAGTACTAATAATCTGATGGTATATGTCTTTTCTGAAAAAAACGAAGGGCTCACAAGTGCAACCCTTGGATTTCGATTGCATGCGACACAAAATGTTTTCAGAATAAAGTTTTCTCAAGAAAGCTGAGAGTTATTTTTATCAGAAATATGTTTACAAAAGCTTTTTGATAATAGTCTAATTTTTTGGCAAAAAGTTTATGAGGATCGAAATCAGCCTATGAGATTCCAAAAATCCGTAATGAATTCTAGAAAATGGACTGCGAGTGCATAACGTTACCTTTAATTTACTAGTTAAACGTAGCGCGGAAATCTTTCTTGCATAACAAGCTCACTATAAAAATCGAAGCTTCTCAAGCTATTGATTGACTGCAAGTGCATCAAAAAGAAGAGAGAAAATGTGCTGGAAATACATTTCTTTTGCAAGGATGAAATTCTTTTCTTCGGAAAAGGCAGCATTTTGGATAGAGTTAACAGCAGCATTGTTAAAATTAGTCGTACAAGAGTCTCATCAATAATATTTCATCGCTTTTGATGACAATGTTTTTTTTGAAAGCCTGATCAACAGGAATTTATATTGGAACACGCAACAAACTTCGTAAACGTCAACGCCGATTCTAATGAGCCTCTTGGTCTGCAAAAGATTAAAGAGCGTTCGTGGGAAGGGAGGTGGTGGTGATGAAGCCTCTCTACGTCATTCTAGATCCAACCTTTCTAATATTGCTCTATAACGGAGCTAATCCAGGACTTCTTGCAAACTACAACCGATAGCGCGCAAGGTGCTTGGGGAAGGAGTTGAGCAAAAGAAAAGTCTGGCATCAACTTTGATAGTGTTGTGCACTATCCGGGAAGGTTATGCTTTCTAATTAAGTGGCCTTGAGGGTTTTGGTGATATTGGATGTGTATTCTATCTCAGATCGCCTTTTGAACTTATTGAAAGCGGCGCTCCCTTGACTTCTTCATGTTGAAATTCGCTATCGTGATAGATTTGAAACTTTCTTTGTAACTTAATCATTGCATTATCTTGAATGTTGTGACAGATAAACATAGAATCGTCTACTATTCTTCTCCAAAGATCCTTTTGAAACTACTGGACATAATGTTGCTCTTTGTAAGCGCATTTTTTTAAAGCGAAAAGAATCTGTTTTAAGCATTTCGTAGACAAATGCGCAGTAATCGCGTAATCAATGATCAGTATTTGATGCGAACCATTTGGTAAGCCGCGTACTTCATGTACCTTCTTGTGCCTGATAAAATCAAAAATGACTTTGCATTTTATGCGACAGCGAAAAGGGCAGGTCTTTGGCAGTAGACAAAGTCTTTTGTCTCAATGTTAATACGTCCTTGACAAGTCGGAAATCTTTGGCTGGTAGGTTTCGTAACAGTTCGAAAAATCGCCTTCCCTTAAACTTCGGCATGTTAAAGCCACGATGACGCAATGAATGGTTTCAAGAATAATAATGTTGTCAGAGATGAGCGCTATGTATCAGTTAGGTTAAAATTTTCGCTTTGATTAGTCAGTATTAATTTTATTTCATTGAAATAGCGAGAGCTTTACAACGCTCTCAATGTTTGAACCAGCTGAGGTTGCTATTTTTTACCCAATTCATATTCACTTTGATACCGCTTTTGAATTTCTTCTCAAATGATGGACGATAGCGTGTAATGTCTTCGAGGTGTTTTTTCGTTTCTTCAACATCAAACTGATGTCGAATTACTACAAATTCTCTTCCCTTACCACTAACTGAAAATCTAATGATTTGGGTTATATTAGCTCCCGTACTTGTCTCACGCCATTTTTCTGTGTTGATGCTAGGTTGTAACTAAACTTTTTCGCTCGATAGTGAACAAGGATTCTGAGAGTTTCCTTCGAAAAATGCGAAGACTGACGGACGTTTACCTTGTTAACAGGGTCATATTGCCTGAATAACGCTCGAGCGAAAAGGGGTGTTGGTTCAACCAATACACTTTGTTGCTCATGTCAGTTGGACGATTAAAGTCTGGTTTTATAGCGGAAACGATCCAGAAGTTCTTGCAAACTGCATGTTATATTACACAAGGCTTCCTTAGAAATGAGTTGCTCTGATGAAAGATATGGGACCATCACTCAAAACTAGTGTGCATTTCCGTGGAGAGTAATGCCTCTCAACACGGTGATTATTGATTTACCTAGCACATATAGATGTTTATAGATGTTACGTTGACTCTTAGGAATTTCGTTCTTGTTGTGGCATTTTTCGAAGCTGATCTATGCGACTTGCTCAAAAGATTCAATTTTTTGGATATGTTTACTCTAGCATTAGCCTAATGGACTTATGAATTCAAGATGACACATCCTCGATTCTCTTCCAGAGGCCATCTTGTGAACACTAACGCAATAAAATTCCTTGGACTCACACTTCAACTGAGCGTTCAATAACTTGAAAAAGATGAGATTTGTCAGAACGTTAGCCACTGCACTCTATCAGGTTATTGTGCAGCTGTTAGTGCATTATTATACTGTGCTATTTTGTGCTGCATTACTAGTATTCAATAAATACTGTCATTGTCAACCGCAGTGTAGTTTGTAAAGAAAAGGCTATTAATCTATTCCTTTCCGGCTGACCGAACTCAGCTCTTTTTCTTAATTGAATGTTTTACTTAGATTTTTTCATAAGCAAGCCTAGCTTTGAAATCTATTTTTCCAAAGCTATCGAATGACAAGGAAATGTAGACAGAATAAAGAAAAAGTTTTTTAATATCGGTTGGAAATATGTTTCTTCCCGCAGCGATATGGTTTTCTGATTGGAACATAAGAAGGTTTTTGAAACGCCGCTTCTGAAAAAGGAAACTCTTGGAGAAATTATTTTGAGTTGTTTTATCATCTAATCATGATAAAACGTCTTTGAAATATGAAAATCACCTTTCACTACCAGATGTAATCGCCTACGCGTATCGCAAATCGCAGCCTATGCGCCATTTCCATCACTTGATTTGGGCTTTTAGCGTGTTGGAAATAAATTGAAGGATCCCTACAAGTCCCGCCATTTTTCGATACTTTACAACCTTTTTGTACACACTTATATGCGTTTGATGCAAATATAATGTTTATCTGAATGAAAACTATTGAACTCTCTTTTACTACACAATTTTAGTAATTTTGGCATTCTGTCAAAAGTAATAACTTGTACAAGGAATAAAAAGCCATTGTCTGTGATATATTTTACTATATATAATACTTGAAAGTTATAATAGTGACTGAAAGTCGGAACCATGAACAGTATGTCAAAAAAATATGTTGCACAATGCGACCGATATCGGACCATCATTAGAGAAAGAAGAGAAGCACTCTTGGAACGCTTATTTCAGTAGAGATCGTTCTTTTCTTGACTACTAGTAGCAAATCAATAGCTGAAATATCGGCATTTCGAGGATTTCTGAGGACTGTAACAGCGAAAACGAATTACGTCTCAAGATGGGTATATCATTTGACTCGCTAAGGATCTGTGCATAGTTTCGTTTCTCAAAGTTTAGCAACTAATCGATAGCATAAGTCGTGTTGATTCTATACTTAGCTTTTGTACCTCTTCATTCGACCGCTTTCTACAGACCCAGCTCAAACAATAATAATCTAATAAGGACATGACATATTTTGAGTCATGTCTAAGTGCTATACAGGCGCCTGCGTAGCACTTGGACATGGCTTAAAACATGTTCTATCCTTATCACATAATTTTTGTTGCAGAAGGTTTTATTACGTTTTGCCCGCATAGTTTTTCTTCTGGAATGAGGTACATTTTATGTATCAAAAGAGTATGACCATGTAGAGGCAATCTTGTTGTGTCAGAATATCAAAATAAATGCGGATATTTGCTTGCGATAGGAAAAAACATTTTCAGTTGATCGAAAATCTCGCGCCCCTTATGTCGCCACACGTGGCAAAATCAGTTACGGCTTTGAAAGGGTGCAATCTTCGCTCCTTATCAAGAGAATTTTCGTTCATTTCAGAACAATTTTTAGGTGTGACGTAACTGTGCAAAAGACTCTGTTTCATTGCTTTATAGATAATCGCTTTTTATCAAATTTTACATGGCAAATAAGCACTTTTGAATTTCTAACCAATTTCCAACTACGGTAAGTACATAACTTGATCTTTTTTTTTGCTCCTATAGCGCTCTATGAGCAGCTTCTCAAATCCAAAAAGAGATTTGAGGCAGATGGTTGCTTAATGCTCACACAAAAGGATGACATACAACTGATGAGTGGATTTCGCTGCGCTAATGCGAAGTGATATCTAATTCCACAATAAAGATACATTTGCTTGTTCTTCCATCTGGTATCGCATATGTGTTTGATGAACTCGCAGAAGATCTACAATGACGGCATGGAGAAAGTCTTGCTAACCGATTCTAAGATAAAAGTTTATGTCAGATACTTACCTAAATATATTGCCACTACAGCCAACGTCCAAGCGTTTTCTCGCAATCACTACACCACGTCGTGGACTTTGTATTGGATATTTCAAAGAATTAGTGTTACCTATTAATTTCTTCATATGCTCGAAGCGAAACTAAACGAGTAAGCACGTGCAGTTGATGTAAACATTATCTTTGCTTACCTTGCTTGAATAGTACTCATCGGATCACTAGATCGGTAGTGTTGTACACTCGATTGTTCTCTGGCTGGAACTTTGCAGTATATTACACCGTTCGTTTCGAGTGGTTTCTCAAGACCACGCTCAGAATTTCAACATAATTCATAATTGTTATTTAGGCCAACTACCATGTGGCTTCTTAATAGGCTCTTGTACAGCCCCATACACGTGTTTCGACCATGAAAGTCTCGTCAGTCAGGCAGAAATTTTTGCTCTTTACCCATTCCTCTCGGGGTGCTCCAGTTCCTACACTGAGAGTAAGCGACGACGCGAGATTTAGGACGAAGGGTTCTGCTCGACTGATGAGACTGTCAAGGTCGAAACTCGTGCATCGAGCTGACAAGAGCCTATCAACAGACCACACGACAAGTTGGCTCAAATAACAGTTATGAGATATCTTGAAATTTGAGCGTGGTCTTAAGAAAACTCGAAGCGAACAGTGCTCATCGGCGTTGTGTTCTTGGACGTTCTGGCGTTCGACAAAAGGCTATATACTTTAGGTTGGGAGAACTGGTTGTAGAATAGTGTAAACAATAGTGAAGTGAGAGTCGGTTATGTCAGGATTTGATGCTTAGTATTTAGAACGCACGAAATGTTGAATGTAAGAAGCAAAATTTTACGCAATGTGGATAAATCATTGCCAGCACTGCATAGATTGAATTGCTATTGATCCATCCTAGTTGCATGAATTACTGGTTATTAAATAAATATCTTTAACACATGATTGACGTTTGAAATTGGGTGAGTATAATGCACTGTGCTTAAAGGAGTAGTCCACGAAATGATGACTGTGATCTCTATCAATGATTATTTCGACTAATAGAAGTTTCATAACGTAAGTCTTTTGGAACTTCATCTTTATAGAAAATTTGTTTATTAATACGCTTTACATATTGTCAAAAATAAGAAATAAGAAATGGAGATGTATTGTGTTCCCATCGATGTGGCCTTCGTATTGCAAATTGGGAATTAATAGGACACGTGAGCATTCCTTTCACTAGATGACATTTATATAAGATCCTCAGAAACAAATCATTCTTTCTAATCATAAATTGTCTCCAGCGTATATTCCTACTATACAAGTGCCAATACACACTCTGCGAATCAAATGACGGGCTAATTACTCAGAGTGTGACACTTCATCAAGATTCCCTTGCCATAGCGCATCAAAAAATCAGCTTAAGTTAAAAAAGGTTAGTCTTTGAAATCAATTCTTCCTGAGCTATCGAATGATTATCAAAGTTTCACTGCAAGGCCAAGTACAAACAGTTGTTTGCATCGAAGTTGGGTATCGATAGCTCGACCACTCCGAACAGATTCAAAATGCAAGACACCTTCAATAATCCACTAAACGCAGATTATGACCTTTTGCTCAGACGGATTTTGACGCACAACTGAGAACGAAGCCTGACCTTTTGCAACCCAACGTTTGCACCGTTCGTGATCAACCAAGTAGACGTACTCCTCATGCAACGTCATGATACGCTCGCAAATCTACCATTGATCAGTTCTACAACAACTCAGACTTCTTGTGGGCATACTTGATGCACTATAACTGGCGCTGCTGTAAGAGTCTCTTAAGGAGATATTTCTGAGGTAATCCCATGAATATAGATTAACCAATACTGTTTTAGACAAACATTGAATCTGAATTTTTCGGGAGTATTAGAGAACTATTTCCTCAAGCTGATAATTCATCGTTTTGTATAGAAAAACTAAAAGTAGTTCCAAAATCTTGCTATGTAGTACTAAAAAATTACCGTGATGTGGACGCAACGGAATCAGGAAGCGCAATATCATGGTGGTAGTGTTGCAGAGAAAAATTCGGGGCGCCCTGGCCGAGTGGTTGTGATGCTCGTCGTGGAGCGCGCAGGTCAAACCTCTACTTTCGACACTCACCGCCAGGCAACAACGAACATCCTATAGAACGCCACAGCCAGGCTACTCTCTAGACTGCACGGAGACGTGCTCATACACTATTTTACGACGTCCGAGAAGAAGACGAGAAACATAGTAAATACTAGAAGTACTGGGATCTGCACAGAAAAAAAAAACACTGTGAAGACAGATTAATAAAAGTACCAAAAAGTAAAGAAATTCTGCCGTACATTCAAAGTGGTGGAAAGATTATGTTCGTACACTAAATATGTTTAAGTAAAGAAACTTGAGCATAAAAGTAGCTTCGTCCCATATCAGGACAATTCTGCCGCATAACCGGCAGCATAGAGAATGCGAAGCGGTGAAACTCGCGACCCTTTGATCTAAAAAAAATTCACCATTGCGTTTTGAGTTTAGCTCATCACGACTGCAGCGGTTTGAACAATCAAACACAAGCACTGAATCATTTTTATCGTTGATCCATTTCAGTTCGCGTGAAATTCATTTGAATTTTGAACATTCCCTAGACCGACTGTCTATTAACCTCGGCATGCTTTAATATAATTCCTGATTTTCTTTTTTAAGCAAAACACGAGGTGTTACATTAACTTTATTTCACAGCTGACGTTTCAGCAGTTCGCCTTCTTCAGAGCCTGGAAAGGTTAAATTGTTCGCAATCCAATAAGCCAAACACCTCCAATACTTCCTTAGAAAAAATCACCAGGCCTAGATTTCAATCGCATCAAGCACAAAAACTCCTCTCAACATACTCACCGCTTTTTATATGTGTTCCACCGAATGATTCAAGTGGGGAACACCGCAGGGAGATCACATAGGCTCGTAATGCACCTAATCCATCAAAATAACAGTCCTATATACTGAACAAAATAACGTGTGATTACGAGGCATTCCTCCCTGCGGTTCATAGTTGGATTGGTGGTTTCAATCCAAATTGCTTCAAGAAGCTTTCGCGCTGATGTTTTCTGTTCCTGCGCAAGGATGGTGACTTCAATCTCAAAATCAGCTCCGTCGTGTTTCTGTTCTCTATGCGTCCCTAGCGAGGTGTTACGTCTATTAAGACGCTTGTCAGCTAGGTGTTCTTCTATGCGGGCATAGAGCGGCCTACCCGTTTCGCCAATATATTTATCGCTACACGCTTAGCAAAAGATTAGGTAGACTGTAGCTGTTATCATTGAATCAGACTTTGTAGGTTAAGGATTGTTTTTCAATGGTTGACGATAAATACGAATACATTGCACATGCTGCAATATTTACGTATATGCGCCACAAATATTGGCTAAACCATTCCACCATACACGTAGTGCAGACGATTTTGCACATTTCTCCTCAAAATACTCATGTATTTTATTGGGTAGTCAGTTGTTGTAAATCCTCCTCCAAGATTCTTCCAATATGGAATCCAATGCTCCGACCAACTCTCAGAGTTCATGTCTCGATAGTTCCTGAACAACTTCTCACTTGAGCGAACAGTATTTACATTGTGGACAATCTAGCAGTTCGAAAGAGCACATTTTTGCTTCCAACGAAGTGTGGTACAAAGTGCAAAAACTAATTCATATTCGAAGCTTCATGAAGACATTCTATAAACTTTCGATTGAAAGGCAATCTCTACATGCTCATTAGCAGCCTTAAGCCATGGACTGCTTGACGGTTCAGACCACATATCACTTTGTCTCAGTCGAAACATGGTTAACCGTCTCTACTATTAGTAGGGGTGATAACAAGCGTGTAGCTATAATGAGGTGTGCGAGAGAGCCTCCAACGTATTTAAGCCACCGACATATCAAACTTCGAAATGGCTGAAACAAACTCTCAGAATATATCGCAATTTTGAAGAGGTTTCGAAACAGTCAGTTGAAAGGCTGTTTCAGCCATTGAAAAATGAAGGTGCAACGTAATACCATAAACCATATATTTCGGGTATGTATGGTTCAATGCAGAGACCGTCCTAGTTTTGAAAGCGAGCGATCAAGTTATTAGTCAAAGGCAAAGTTTCCACATATATTTGAGTACCACAAAAGATTGTTCAACCATTCAATGAGCATACTTTGCTACAATCAGATCACTTCCATTCGAAAACGCATAAATATAGAGCATCACCTGACAACCGCTTCGTCTGGCTCCATATAATATCTTCCGAATCCTTCAAAGAACTAATCAGTGTGGTGTAGACGAGCACATACGACCTGAAAGTTAAAAACAATTGTTCGAGAGAGTTCTACTATTAGGTTTTGTGTTGTTAAAAGTTTTTTCTCTATTCTAATGATGCCAAGGTAACAATATCTCCATTCCTTCCAAGAGACTATTTATTGACTGTCGAATAACGAGAAAAGCCACATTGGATTACCTTTTTTGGATCAACGACGTGACGGATTACCTTTGAAGCCAACAAAGGTGCTCCTACAGTCGAAGTGTAATGAAATCTCCAGGTTGGCATGAATTTAGCCACCTCAAATTCATATATGTGGAAAACAGTAAACTACGAAAATAAATGTAAATTATATGCTATAATTAGAAGTATGTACAAAATAACGAATTATTCTTTATCCGTTATCAATTCCAATCCTGTTGGGATAACTTTTCTGCTTATCGTCGTTATCTGACACTACATTTTTTTTCTCAAAAAAGCGTTCTTAGATGCTGTAGCAGCAAAAATTAGATCACTTTTCACACTCGGTGTCATCGATTTTCGAAACGACTTGATTGATCGCGGAGCGCAGTTCACATCAGCGTACGATTGTCTTCAATTTTAGGATTTTTCCGCTTTGAGGAGAAAGACTGTTAGAAAACATGTAACTCCGTTAACCGAAGATTTTCGCTACACGTTCATATGCTTTTAGTGCACAGGCTTGAACTGTTCAAGCTTAGGCTTAGTAACGCGCTTATTCGGCATTATGGCATGAGATTGTAAAGCCTAAACTCACAGGACGATCAAACAAAATTTATTTCACGATTCTACTACCCTGAAATTCTCATGTAATTCGGAAAATACATGTATAAAATAACGGGATCCTCGCGCTCTTAAAACGGCTTCAAATTCGCTTCGCGCAGCGCTATTTGAAAGACGCGTGACATTCCGGAAAAAGGATAGAAGTAGTCTTTTTTCAGCTGCTATAGTGCAGTAAAAATTTTTCCACTCAACAAGTACAATTACGGGAAGAGAAGAAAGTAAAATGAAGAGCTCTACTGAGTAAGAGCGAGTAAGAGCACTTAAATTAGTGATAGTTCAAAAAGCTGCGCAAGAAGTTGTCCTCATATTGGGCAAGGATTATCATGGGTCAGCAGGTCTCCGAAAGGAAACAGATAACGCTATGACATTACACTAACAAAGCTTATATTAGCCACATACACATATGCTAGCCAACCTGACTTTTACTGACGTATTTTCTTGTCGTTGTTTCGTTCCTAAGAATATATCGTACTCGAAATGATAATTCACCTATCGTTTTGTTGGAAATATTCCTAAACGCGACAGTAATGAATATGGAAATACAGAAGAAAATCTTTTAATGCAAACGAACTGAAGGTAGTCGGCGAGAGTCCTGTTGTATTTTGTCGGAGTTAGCCTTTCATCGAGATCAATTAATGTCACCCATTGGGAATGACCACGAGCGCGCGTGATGCATTCCTTGAAAAAACGTAGCCACTCACCCTTAAATTACCTTTTCCGCAATCTGAAAGGCATTCTGTCTGGAAAGCTCGTTTGAGTAAGCCGTCTCGGACTTTTGCGCTAACTTTGAAAGTTTCTAACAATCACATCAAAGAGAGAAGATCGAATTTCAAATCCGTCATCAGCATAAATGCGTGACAAATTCATATCGCTGTGACTTCTACTTGATACTCTGTAGTGTGATCAACGCTCAATAATTTCATCAGTCACTCTCCTGAATTTATACATCAAGTTATACTGCCTACTTTATATGTTGTCTTATATGTATTACTGTTGCTGTGCAGTAAGGAGAACATCACCGCTGCCCTCATAGGAAAAAAACACTCTTCATTCACTATACTATTAAGCAGATTAGGCATCAAAAATAGCTATTATCATTTTGAAATGCAGTACTTCAGATGACATGTCGCTAATAAAAATAATCTTGAGGCAGCGAAACAAACGGATGTTTAGTGATTCACAAATTTTTGCAGAGACCAAAAAGCTCTTTATGTAGCAACCGTTCCACGGAACGGTCGCTACTTCTCTATGCAATTGAGAGCGATCGCGGACAATACCATGGCAGGAACATCGCTGCGAGACTCAGCCAATGGTCGCGCCGCCCGCTGCTGCGCAGAGGCGATCAGGGCCGCCCACTTCTGGTGGTCAGTCCCGTCTCGTGGTGGTGCTCGTGATCGGTTCGTGTCCTCTTGCCTTCCTCCGCCGCCCTTGTCCACTCTGGTTCTCCGCCTCTGCCCGACTCTGGTTCTCTGACTCTGCCCTCGTTGTTGTGTATGTGGCCCACATAGTCATCGACTCCGCTTATCTCTGTGAGCGGAGCTGGGAGCTACGGCGGTGGACCAAGCCTTTAGGGTTCTGTTTGGCCCGCCAACGGGGATGGGTCCAGCCCTTGCATACAGACCCACAGTTTCCTAATATATTTAATCACCCACTGGTCCCATCCTCGGTGTACTGGTCTGCTCGGGGCAAGCATAACTGCTTTCCGAGGTCCACCGCCTAGTCCGGCCCCGCAGCCACCTCATCCAACATATCCAACTCATCCAACTCATCCATTCCATCCAATCCTCCATTATTGAAGTCACAGTTACGTGTCGTCATTGCAGTCGTACTCTTGTTATTTTACTATTGTATATACGTGTATATATTTCAGGTTGTCTTGGGTTGTCTTTAATCGCCTTGATATTATCTGTAATAAATCTACTATCTTCATTCACGTCAGTCGCAACAGCCTTCAGTGGCAAGTCGACCAACACACATGCAACTCAAATAGCAGCGGAGGACCAACCCCCGCTGCTACATTCTGGTGCATCGGCCTACCGCTTTCGGAGTCCGATCACTACACTTTATGTTGCGAATATGTAAAATATCTATCTTTATCACATGCACCCTTAAATCTTAGTAAAAACGTGTCTACATTTGTAATGGAAAGGGGATGCAGATTTTTTTACTAATAACTTGTGAGTGGTCAATGCGACAATTTTATTCCGTTTGCTAAAATTGAAGTGCTGTGACCAGCTCTCGTAGTGTGCTCGAACTTGGTGTCTAACTTCTTTTATAAGGAGTATTCCAGGGCAATAACTCATAATACACCATCAACTTCCAAAAATTCGTACTATAATGTCGTATAAATAGAAGAGGAGACAAACTGTAGTAACACAATAATACCTACCTGTAGTTCAGGAAATTGCCATTGCTTTGCATTCCTTTTGAAGCGATCACGAAGAATTATGACCTCAGCCTCCCCAGAGCGAATATAATCGTCTAGAAGTATCCTACTGTACTCATCCATTTCATGTAAATAGATGACGAAATATGTGACTCCCTAAATACTACAATGAAAATAAAATAATAATTAATAGCCTGAATTAGAAGTAATCCTGGTGAACTGATAGGGACTACAACAATAAAATAAGCTTTCCTCTTTAATTTTCTTCTTTAAGCCAAACACGAGGTGTTACACTAATCTTTACTCAACGGCTGACGTTTCGGCAACTCTCCTTCTTCAGAGCCTGGAAAGGTCAAGTGTTCTGCAATTCAATCAGTCAAACACCTCCAATGCTCCTTTTTTCTTCATCTTCATTCTGACGGACAATAGTGAGGATATATCTTTGCATGACTACACTGTTTCTGGTCTTTTCCTTAATCAAACTGGGACTGTAACCAGAGTGTTGACACCTTCAGATGATCTTCCAAGTTGAGAAAAAATGTAAGGATGATGAGAATGCAGCTGTAAGTCAATTTAGCAGCTTCTTTGAAATGATATCATAAAACACAAGAGAGAAGGTGCTTTACCTGAATCTTGAGATGTTCAATGAACTCGGCTAACAACAACCACTTCGCCTCTCGATCACCGAATAAATGAGCAAGGCAAGCGGAAAAAAAAAGTGAATTGGATCTATAATAATTACAAGTACAGCTCTGAGCCCCGAGACTGGAAGAAAAACGAAAGATACTGACTCTTTTTTAACCATAGAATCAAAATCCACAAGTAAAAGACCGAACCTGGATTTGTGCGATCAATAATTGGCACAGGAATCTCATATGAACTGTTCTTCGTATCTGAGAGCGACATGTACTTTACTCCTTTATGGCGAATGCGCTGTACAGTGAATTCGGGAAATACGACTGCTTTGAATGCAGGCACAAGTTCTTTTCGCTGATGATTGAAATAACGACAGTAGATCGTGTCTCTGTTGGAAGTTTCAAATGTTAAGAGATTTGTACGACGCTAGAAAGGGCCACCACTATGCTTAGCAAAAAAAATAAGAAGTCCTATAGTAATTGAAAAATTATAAAATTTAGAAAGTTTTTTAAATTGAGTTTTAAGTGGCTATTCATTGGAGCTCACTTAAAGATGCTCCATAATTAGTATGAGTTATAACATTATTCACGTTTACTTTTGGCTGTTTAATAGATCTCGCTCAAAAGATTTGAAAATCTGATAATATATTTTGAACCTTTAAGAAGTCGTGTATGGCCCGTATCCAGTACTAGGGAGTTGTCTCGCTTTTACAGGTACGTTCCGCCTCGCTTCAGCCGATTTCTTCGAGGTCTCTCTCTCTCCCTCTCTTTCTCTTTCTCTCTCTCTCTCTTTCTATATATATATATATATACATATATATATATACATATATATATATATAGTGTGTCAACTTGATAGTCATGTCCACTTATGTCATATGAAAGATTTTTATCTCACCGTTCTCCCGACAAAGACCGACATGCTACTCTGTCGGTGAAGAGGTCAATAACACTTGGTCTAAACAGATAAAATGTAAATAAGTAGAGACCTCTTATCAGCTTTCATTTTCATATTGGCCCAATTCTCGCACGTCACCTATCAAATGTAAGGTTTTTTGTCTATCGGAAAACTAGTAGAACCGTTAGGCAATAATAAAAACCCCATGTGAGTACAACAAGTTTATTTTATGAGTGTGAAGGACGCTGCTGTTGGTCGAAAAAAATTTCCACTGCATTGGTAACCGCACATTCCACTTAGTGTCAGTTTTCTAGAATCTTTTTACTCCATGGCATAATGCTGCACGAAGGACTACTTTGCCTACAAGTAAGGTTTCGAAAGGATTAAGTATCACAAGCTGCATTTAATCATAGCAAACCTCACTGATTACGAATACACCGGCCACACTCCTACACATTCATTTATTCTGGGAAGATTTCTGATTAATCTGAGTTTTGCTAAGGATATTACACAGAAAAAAGCCAACAATCATATAGAACAGATGTTGATCGACGGCAACAACGTCTGTGAGAGATTGATCCTCGACTCAATCTACGAAGTCGATGTTCATGTGGGATGAATTGCCTCAAATGATGCAATTCTGTGCAACGAAGTAAGCATCTCCGAGTTTCTGTTGCTATTCCCTAGGGCGAGAATTTTAAATGATGAACGACTGGCTCTACAGTTGAGCTGGGAAAAAAGCTCGGAGAGCATATAAGAGCATTGGGGATGTACAGAAGAGAATATGAAACATCTGACTTCGTGCACACTGACTTTCAACTCATACCTTGCTCCTGCCTTGGCAATGCAGCAGAAAATTGATGACACCTAATCAGGATGAACGATCACTATTCGATGTCGGATGTCGAAACAGTAGTAGCGACTAAAGTGTGTTTCACAAGTAAGAAAAAAGATCCGAACCCTGAATTTGCGTCAACTGACAAATATCAAAGATGCTGTTCTTTGAAATAACTTGTCGAAAATCGGGTAATTCGGATGTAATTTATTCTTACGGCAAATGACGGGCACGTACCGTTGATAACTGGATTGCTCGGATTGTTATACGCATAAAAAAACGCCACCGACTCAATAGTTCAACTTATTAGAGGAAGCCCAGAAATAAGATATGATGCCCAGCGAATTGCTAAAGCAAGGATGAACCACTGGGCTACTCCTGCACGCAGGAGTTAATGATGGAGGGTTCACAATTATCCGCTAAAGCCAGTCGACGATTAATTGGAGGACAAATGATGAAGGTGATGTGATAGCATGTATGTTAGATTTTTTTTTGTATTTTTAAACATAAATAACCAAATCCGTCGCGTGATTCCGTGACTTTACATGACCAAACTTCTATTTCTCATTTATCAAGAATTGATTTTCTTGCGAAGGAAACGTCAGAAAATCCCCAAATTGTGAGTCGTGGCACAATGTGAAATTGAGAGCTTGAAATTATTTGTAATACAAGCAACCAACGCAAAAATTTTCCCCTTTATAATATCATACTATGGTATCACATTCAGCCACAATCCTTTTCTTCAAATACCAAAATCCCAATGAAGAAATTCTTCCAAACTGACCCATATTTATTCAGTGATGTGATTATCACATATATATGATCCGGGTGCTCAAAGGCGGACACCAGCGATATGTTCATTTTTGGTCTACCCTACAAAAAAAGACGATGAAAAAGGATAATTTGGACATTTAAGTGATTGAGAAACGAACAAAACAGATCATTTGAAGTTTTTTTCTCTCTGAATCAAATATTTATATTTTATTTTTTATTCACCGTTCGACCAACTCCTTTTCGCATCGCAGTGCAGTAGAACTTTTATAAAGAAATGCAGTTTACACCTTCGGTGCCGTTGCCTGGAAAATTGAACGATGTAGAGTCTAATGTAAGTTATGAGTAAGAATATAGAACACGACTACAAAATTTAACTTATTTACGATGTTAGCTCATACGATGAAAAGACAAGGATCAGTAGGTAAGTGATTGATAAAATCAAATCTATTCAACTATTACAAACATAGGACGGCACAAGTCTTTCGGCGAAAAAAATATAGGATCAGTTTGGAAAAAATGCAAAAAATGGTAATAAAACGCATTTAAAAAAAGCAAGCAAGTGAATTATACTATGGAAGATATTGCGGATTTAGGTGTCTACGTAATAACCATGAGAATGACTGCTAACAGAGGAACCAGCTTTGTGGTAGTGGGAAGTTTTAACGGTTTATTCGTATTTCCATAATGATGGTATAAAACTTGAGCAGTTAGGTTGACTCAATAAGCACTTCAGAAAATTCAAATGCTATTCAAAATTTTCCTACCTGCTGGGATTTCCTCACAGCTACAGTTCGGACACGATGAGAGCAATTGTATACTATGTGTAGCGTAGATTGAAACAGATGTATAGTAGTAAGGGATTCATTAGAAGTCATTAGAAAGGTGAACAACGATAGACAGACTACAGTCGAAATTTTCTGATTATTTATATAAATGAATTTGGAGCAATGAAGAGGAAGATTCGTCACCATTTTCGACATTTACAAAACCGTTCAAATTTGATAAGAAGACAAATTTGAAGAGCCCGTGGTTCCTGAAACTACCTTTCATGAGGTCTATCACTATAGAATGCTAGATACGTGTTTCGGCTTTACAGCCTCGTCATCACTCTGAGATAGCGTCACGGTTATTCTTTCACCGTAAGTCAAGTTTAAAAAGCTCGTTGTCATTTCTTCTGTGTATTGGGGTATATCCCCGAAAGGCTGACTGAACCAAAAGACACTTCGGAACTCATGTGTCTGTAAAGCCGAACACGTACCTTGCACTGTATAAGTGCGTTTAACACACTTCATGGAAAGAATCAGTAACTGAAACGCGGAACCACAGGCGAGATGAACCTTGTTTCATTCTTACCGGGGCGCATGTTAGCCAACACATTACCAAAGCACTCGCTCTGATCACTCGCCTCCGGCATGACAAAATCTTACGAGCTTTCCAAACAATCAATCATTATTGGATCAAGGAATGATTGCCGCTTCAGACTCGTGTCATATTAAACAGAAGAGTTTTACTTGTGACCAAGCGTTTGCATGAAGATGGCAATGCTAAAGACTTAACAAAACGGCTGTTGCTTCCGAAAAGATCAAAATTTTAAACTTTGATTGACCATGGACATTTCGTATTGATGCTCAAATAAACGCCGATGATATGAACTGAACTATTCATGACTTTTATTCATAATACCTGTTATCTTGAATTTATTTTCTAATCTGCGTACATCGCACAATTTTCGTTTACACAATAAAGAATGCTCTGGTGTCAACATAAAGATTTTGGACGACATGACGAAGAACATGGTTTTGTATTACCGAAACGAAGCCCTACATCTTCCGCATATAATGATAATAATGGCATACTTATTCGCTCAAAGTCTTGAAGTTCTTATCGACTATATTTGTATTGATTACTGTTTCAGCACGACCGTGATATTTCAAAAAAGGAGTACTTCCCAATATTGGCGAGCATAGCTTAATCTTCTTACCCATAAACTTTTGCTCATGTTATCCTAAATATGCTGGACAGAATAAAGCACAGCCGTGGAAGCAAACAGGGTATTGAAAAGGGTTCAGTACAATAGACCAATCCAAGCGATTATGAAATCCATTGATGTTTATCGAGAATTTGAGATATCTGCCTCAGTTTTATTTTATAGAAATTTTAAACGACAAGAGCGCTGCTGTCCAATGCAAAATCATTTATCGAGCAACATAAAAATCTTATACCTGTAATATCGCAGCAATTTGAGGACAATCAAAATTCAAAGTGCAATAGATGTTGCGGTGGTGTTTTAGTGGTTGATACTGTTGGCACGCACACGATGGACCTAAAACTTTGTAATCAAACTTTAATCTACGTAACAACATTATTGATGGGAGGAATATAACACAATAATAACGACATGACTGCGATTGGTGACGTAGACAACGGACAATGACAAGAAATTGCTACAAAGTTACAGTGGCGGTTCAGTGACTTCGTGAAAACATCAAGAATAATGAGATTACTACAATAAACGGTGCATGATGCTTCTGTGATGAGCGTGAGGAACGTGAGTAATTAAATGAGGTAATGAGTAATATGCAATAATAATAATAAATAATATATATAATATAATAATATAATATAATATGAGTAATATAAGTAATAATATAATAATAATAATTATAATAATAAATAATAAAATAAATAATATAGTGAGTAATTATATGAGTAATGATATATAATATGAGTAATATGGATACGTGAGTGTACTATGAGCGAGACATGGTAACGAGGAATGTGTAAGTGACTATAATGAGCGATGGAGTATCCTCGAGACCATAAGCCTTGAGCTTACACCGTCCTTGAATCAGCGTCGCATCGTCATTAAACCAGCCTAACGGCGTCCTTGAACCAACGTGACGTGGATCATCTTTGGACCGTTGCGTTCGGATGGCCGTGCTACCGAAAGGGGGCCGCGACCGCATGTAACAGACTACAGCGGCCTGTCACTGCCCGAAAGGCGGCCGTTTAAGCCGGAACGCAAGCTGCTGTCGAAGCCGAATTGTAGAAAGCCGAGACGGTGGTTCCCTATATCCTCCTTGCATTGGTTTGGTGTGCTGCGTTGATTTGTTTTTTTTTATAACGTTTAGAGAAAGCTCGACTTTGTCGACAAATGTAGATGACTTAACAATGTTTGGAGGCTAGCTGCTGCACACACTCTCAGTCCCTCGTCCAGAAATCACCAGACATTCTATTTCTCCATTATTGGTAACTTAGACTAGACTTCAAGAAAAGATGCAACACTGACAATATACTAGTCGGTCACCTAGATTTGTTGAGTATGGGAGAAGCGCATATAAGCGTTCAACTGTTAGCGTATGTGCACATCAACCTTTCCAGGTCCACCACTTGTAAACGCCATACACAGTATAAGTCGCATCTGTTACTTCACGATTTACTTTACAAATCCGTATGCTTTGAGCTAATATAGCGTTTTATGTTTGAATGAAAAGCTTTTTCTAACTGCACAACTACACTGATGTTGGTATTCTGTCAATTGTAGGAAGTTGCAATACAACGATCAATGATGTGAATCTAATAGTTTTGATTCAATTCATTCTGTACAATACCTGAAAGTTATGATAGTAACTGGAAATCGGAAAACAATTAATGATTTATCAAAAAGTTGTTGCCTACTGCATACGATGCCAAGTGGCCGATAGCGAAGCGTAAGAAGCTCTTTTGGGGCCAAGCTTTTTTCAGTGGTGAAAACTTTTTCTCTAGACTACAACTAGATTATGCGACTTCACGTAAATTCGACAAAATTTAGTGAAGTGTAATAGCGCAAACAAATTATGTTTCAAGCTGCTTTCTTTGTTACTTTGGTTAAGGTCTGTAGACATCTTTTCACTCATGGATTTATTGATATAAAGTATGACAATTATTCCTCTGCAGGACGGCGCCATTTTCGGCTGGCGGGCGCCTAGGACGGCATATGAAGAGAGGCTACCGGCGCCTGCTCCAGGGCTATTGTTGTAGTTTTCTATGATTATACTTTAACTCGCATGAGGTTTTGCTAATGTGCTCAGGCTAGTTGTTTTCTAATGATTATACTTTTACATCGACAATGAGGTTTGTGTGTCAATAAATGGTCAAATATGATGTAACAGAACTCATTGATGTTAGTTCTGTTAGAAATATCACATTGCTTCATTTTTAAGCCACGTCTCTAAAAGAAAAAAGCAGGTATTTACGAGAAAGCTATGTTTATAAGCTTCGTCAAACATTTCTTAGATAGTTTATTTCTAATCATCCACACTCAAGTCAAATCTGTCCTTTTTTCTACAAATTTTCATACATTTTATTGCATAAACTGCACAAATCTCTTCATACTTCCTTGAAAATCAAAAAACAATAAACAGATCCTTAAAAAATAGTGTTGCTCATCGCATCCGATCCCACTTCATCGAAAATTCTCAGTTCTTTTTGAGTAACAGTGCACTTTAGACTCCCATTTTTCAGATCAATACGTAATTTCGTTCCAATTATTTATTCATCGTTGTGGTTTTGGGAAGAAAAAGATGGAAGTGTACCAAATTCCGTCCCGTCACCTCCACCCTCCTTGAGTTCGCTGGTATAAATGTGATTTTTGTTTTTGTAAAATGCTTCAATAGTCATTCGATAGCCAAAATCAAGTAAACTTAAACGAAGTATATCATTCTTTGAACGCCCTGTTTTCTTTGCTGAAAGAATATCTTCTTACGCATTAAAGTATTTGTCGCCGGTTAAAAGTTTTTTTTATGAGCAGTTAAGAATCATTAAACAGCGCGAAGAGTGCTGTGACAGTCCAAAGAATATAAGATCTTCGCAAAATTTGGATCATTTTCGATGTACGCATCCTGTTTTGAACTCTTGGGAAGAACTCGTTTTGTGATCTTTTACTTCAGAGTTATAATAAGCATTCGACAGAATCAATCTCGAAAATTTTGGTGGCATGCTTCATTCTTTATAAGGGCTTATTCAATACGCTCTAACGTTAGAAATAAACATATCTTGTACACTCAAGTATTTCTCGCCCAACAAAGTTTTTCCGCTAGACTTTCAATGATTTTTCGGCTTTTGAATCTCGACCATTTCCATAGGGACTTTGTTTCTGGATGCAACTCCTTATTGCACCGTAGCAAGCCAAAAAAGATTACGTCTCATGGTTGACTGATATGTTGGTAAAGGCACGGTGATTTGGGGCCAATATCGCGAAATTCCACCCTTTGAAGAGCGAAAACCAATATTCTCCTGACTGTTACAGCTCTCTAGGAAGTCCTCTTGAAAAAATAAACTGTGTCTTTGTAATTGCTGAAAGCTGTACTATCGAATATTTATTAGCTGTTCATAAAAAACTTTATCTGGCGAGAAATCCTCGAATGTGAAACAAAATTTTATTTCGCCTGTTACGGTGTAAAAAGCAAGCCATATGGAAACAAAGTATACCGTTTAAATTTACTTGATTCCAGCTATCGATTGAATACCCATAGAATATGTCTTTCCTAGAAAAACTGAGGACTCACTTGCGCAACCCTTATGATGCGATTGAATGTGACAGACATTGTTTTCAAAAGCAAGGATTTGCAAAATAGTTTGGTGTTATTACTTCCAGAAATACGTTTAGAAAAGTTATTTAATCACGATTTCGGTTTTGTTGGCAAAAAAGATTACAAGAATTGCAATCTGACTATAACTATATAATCTTATAAAATCCGCTATGAATCAGAAAAACTGGAGTGTGTTGCACAAACCAATCTTTTATTCATTACCAAAACCTACTATGGAAATTTTTTCAAACAACAAGCTTAGTGTTAGGATCAAAACTTTTCTTGCTCTCGAATGACTACAAAAAAATCGATAAGATGGGAAAAATTGTTTAATAACAAGTTGAAATTATACTCCTTTTTAACAAGGATGCGGTTTTTTCCCTTGGAAAAGACAAGATTTTGAAAACATTAGCGTTAATCTTGCTAAGATCATTCGTACAGGGCCCTTGTCAGTGATATTTTATTGTCTATTGATGACAGTGTTCCTCTGAGAGCTCTACTAACCCAAATTCGTATTGGAGCACGCACCACTCTTCGTAACCCGTTGGAACGGCGTGCCCAGCTGGGGGTCATATTGACCCTCATTATCCGCAAATGGTTATGTAGCTAATCCTTGTTGCGTAAGTTTTATGGTGCCGTAAGAACAGAAGAAATTTAAGTTTTACCTTTTAGAGTTTTTCTCGCACGCATCAGACGTATATGCATTAAAAGCGTCATGAGCATTTAGAGGCAATCGTGTCGTGGTCAGAATATCAAAATAAGCTGAACATGGCAGAAAAAAAGGTTTCATAAATAAATGTTGAAGAGCGAGCTCCCCCTAATAGAGATGCACCGCGGTAATTTAATTTGTAGACCGAAAAGCCGCGTTCAGTCTTTTTGTTCAAAAAAAGAATTTTTCAGATTTGAGGCAAAAAAGACTTTGCTTCATCGCCTTATAGATTCTTGCTCTTTTTGTTTCTACATGACAATAAGCACAATTCAAATTTCAAACCCATGACTAAATACTGAGTGCAAAACGTAATGTTTTTTCGCTGTAACAGAGCTTCAGGAGAAGTTTTCCAAATTCGGACCCAGAAAAATGGCTGCTTCTTGCTCATAATCCAAGAATACATGTAAATGGTGAGCGCATTTTGCTGTGGCAGTGCTTTATAATATTTGATTTCACAGTTCAGGTATATTCGCGTTCTTCCACAAGGTCACGCATAAGCGCCTGATGAACGCCGTGAAAATCAACGAAGATTGTGTGAGGGAAAATCTCGTTCATCCGATTTTGATATGGAAATCTATATCCGATGTTTGAAAAACCATATCGTTCTACAGCCGAGACCCAGGCGTACTTTTAAGATCACTTTACCACTTCGTGGACGTTGCACTTGATGTTATAGAATATTGGTGTTACTTATCTGCACATGCTCGAAGCAAAATTGAACGAGTAGCAAGGTGCAGTCGTATGTAAGCAGTATATTTCTTCACCTTATTTCAATATTACGCATCAGAAATGTCTTCTTAGGCGTTCCAGCGTTCGACAAAAGTTGGTATAATTTAGGTTAAAAATCTTGCTGAATACTGTTGAAAGTGATGAAGTAAAAACTAATTATTTTAGCATTTGAGGTTTATTGTCTTAGAACGCATGGCTTGTTAATTTAACAAGCAAGTTCTATTCAACACGCGGATATTGTCGATCGGAACTAATCGGTTTAAACTGCTATTGATCGGTTCTGATTGATTATTGATTGCATGATAAATATTTCGAACAAAAGATCAAGTGATAACAGATTTGGAAAAATCAACCAGAAGCATGCAATTTCCTTAGCTAAATACTAATCAAATGGTGATTATGGGTCTTGTTAAAGCTTATTTCGATTGTACCCAAAAGTTACGCCACATAAGCTTCTCGAAGAAGTCATTCAGTTGAAATCTGGTTGAAAAGAATTACTTAGCTTAACAGGTCTTCAAAGGCTGCCAAGTGCTCAGCCCAGCACTATATCGCTTCGCAGCTCGAAAATCTCATTGAGTCTGCGTAATAATTTACTATCATGCGTGAGAACGAGAGCACTATGGCGCGGTGATTAGTGGTGTTCTGCGTTGCGCACGAGGTCGAGGGTTCGATCTCGCGCTCATGGCCTCACCAGCAATTCATCCTTTCGGGGTCTGTAAATTGGTACCAAGCTGGTCTCAGACTTCTCTGGGAGGATAAGCAGCACTGACTCGTTACACCCCGCAAAGAAGTCACCGCCAGTCATTGTAGATATGCATTTAATAACCTCAAACGAAATTAAAAATTGAATACGAATGCATGGCGCATTCATCAAGGATTGAGTGCTTCACCTTTTTATCCTTTCATTCCTGATAAGTCATAATGTCCATTTGAATACTATGTGGCAAGAGATCACGATAATCGAAGGTCGTTTCTATTTGATTGTTAAGTACAGGACAGGCTGTTTAGAATAAATGTAGAGAATACCCCTCTCAGATGAAGTGAGAGTTTGCTTAGAAGTGCAGTAATCACTCGAAAGCCTGGATCTATGGCTAGGACTCTAAGGGTCCGGTTCCAAAATATTCTCTTATGACGCTGTAAAAGTTCAAAATAAATTTATATTTCACATGATCATGCTTTTTTTTCTTAGCTCACTCGTATAACTCTGGATCAAATTCTTTCCTTAGAGTGCTTGTCCTCATTCGATAGCACAATCTACGATGAAGTCGAAAATGTGTGTGTTTTTCAGAATAACACGTCTGACGACGCTGTAAGAGAAGGAAAAAAAATCTGTGCCTCACACTTTGCCAAAGAAAGCTTTTTTACATTACTAGTAAAAACTCAATAGCGTAAGTATTGATAGTTCCAACGCTGTGCTTGTTTTCTGGAAATATCGCTTACCAATAATAGATCCAGTTTCCATTTTTGGCGAGCTTGTTCACCGACCTATCTATGGTGTCTGGGAAGAGGGGACGGAGCGACTGATCGATGCCCTGACCTTTAATTATGTAGAGTGGAACTTCTCGGTCAATTAGGATTTTTTTCTCCGCTTTGAAGGAAGCTCCAAATAAAACGTCTGCCTCAGATACTACAAAGTTTCTCTACGCGTTGATATGTCAATTGTGTAATTAAAATGAAGGCGCACGCGGGTGTGGAACACAATTTTATTTTGGATGATACAGCTTTATAAAAGAGTGCTTTGAAAACTCGGTCACGTAGGGCTTTATCCTGAAATCTAAACTTTCAAGTTATTAGTTAATCTCAGTGAAAAATTCTTGTTCATCAAAATGGGTAAAATGTTCAATTTTCCATTAAGACCAGAAAAGAACACACCGGTTCTATTCTGCCTAGTAATACAAACCAGCAAGCTACTGTCTGTCGAGTGGAATCTAATGTAAATATGTGTATGCTTTGGAATCGGGAACAATAGATGGAACCATATCGAAGTACTATAAGTCCGAATAACATCTGCTTAAAGAGATGTTTTGAGTCGAGCTGTTTACTCATGCGACAACTGTATATTGTATGTTTATCCAGTATTGCTTTCACGATTATTCTTGTTGATTATGGAAATAATAGGAAAAGGCTTATACGCCCACGAGCCTGCTGTTTTTTTGAACAAATGAGGTGAAAACGTAAAGGTGATTGGCTTGGTTGCAGTGATTTAAATGATTCTAAGCATGACGGAACTTTGACACTACACCTGACTTTCAGAGCATTATATTCTTATGCTACCGAAAACTGGTCACAAAACTTGTGAATAAATAATAGTTGTGGTAATTTATAAGGCAAAACTGCCCGCAAAGTCTCGTGACTTTGAGAGAAAAATGACTTGACCGTCATTCAACGGTACTCACAGAGATGACAACAATTTCTAGGGACTATGCGAAATCACAAGCAAGAAATCCGAAGACCTCTGTAGATAATCGATGCAAGGGATGAATCGTCAAAAGTGCGCACAGTAGATATAAAAAACGGGTGGTGTTGTGTAATGTGATTAAAACATCGTTAATGAAAAACGGTGTAAATAACAAGCTATCAGAATTATAACCTTCATTATAAATAATTCATCTTCAGACTCACTATACCTTTCCCTCCACCTCTAACATTCCAGTTCATTTTGTCAAACACATCACCTTCAATTATTCTTTGAATTTTGTGCGCGTCCAACCGCTGTTCATGGATGCTGAGTCCTTTCTGAGAATGTTACTGAAATTTGGTAGAGTCAATTCTCCCTGAAAATTTCGTATGGACGTGGTGCGCTTTCCCTTTGACCCACATCTTTTATTAAACGAGAGAATTGTTTTACAATCAATCACGTTGAGTGATGCGTAAAACTTTGAACGGTTAGTATAGATCCACGAAAAGAGTGAAACGCGTGTTGAACTCCCGCTTGAAAAAGGTTTAGAGTCTCATATATCGCTCAGTATTACTAAGCATATATGAATAGCAATCATATTATCGTCTAGAAGGCGGTGTCGTTGAATAAGCATATCCACTAATTTTTAGCGCGACTGGTTTCAAAGCTCATCAAACCTTCCATTTCTTCATTATCAGTAAATTTAAAGCAGACTTGTTTAAGAGAAGACAGCACTGACTTGATACATCGCTCGGTCACCTTTGAGTAAGTTATACGTGCATTCAGTCACTTCCAGAATAGTGATGTGAAGTTGAGTGCTTGACACAGTCTTCAAAGAGTGAACATAGTCAAAACTTCTTCATTATCTTTTATATTTCCTGAAACCTTTGAATGAGTGTCCTCACAGCGTGATATATATAAGCCTTTTCTTTTGTAGTCTCAAGCCTTGGTCTATCAATGCTTATGAACGGGAAAAATTGGTGGCAAATAAAAACAAGCCATACAATTCATTTAAATCCTCTTGTACTGCAGAATTCATGTAAGTTTTTTTGCTACAAATCGAATTTTTCCATGGAAAGCAAAAGCACTAAAGAGAAGGAAATCGCCAATCAGGAGAATAACAGTGAGTTCAAGTGGAACTCAAATAATTGGTTTGAAAGAAGAACGATCAAAAAGAAAATATAGAAAACAAAGCCGCACGAAAACAAGATGTGGCATAATGCCGTGTCAAAGAAAAAATAATAATAAAGGCGAGCGTAAACAGCTCTTTGTTCTGGCTGAGACTCAAGGACTGTCAACAGTTGTAGTGCTGGCCCTGCCAAACTTATCAATATTCGAACGACCAAGAGATAAAATGATGTCATCCGCAAACGAGGGTAAAGAAAACTGATATAGTATAGAAAATTGTCGGACATATCTTCCGTTGGCGGCAAGAAGCTCGGAGCGGTATTGAATGTGCAGAGGAAGTGCGCATACGTAGGCTGTCACAATGTATTTTCGTATGATATTAGTTTACGAGCACTGTTTACTTTCTGTTCTTGTTAGCCACTAAGGGAGCCACTGGGAAAAATAAAATAGTTCAAAGAATTTTTAAAGATTTCTAAGTGAGTGCCCTACACTTTACCATGCCGTTTGCAGCCCATCCTGTTGACAATTCTTCGTAATATTAGCTATATTGTGTGAGAGCTTACAAAATATGTCAAAAAGAATAGAATATAAAAAACGAGAAACTTATATTGTCCAAGGACTTTACTAACTGTCGAATATTGCAACCGAGCAAGCTGATGTTTGTCGACAGTGGCCCATTGTTCGACACTGAGACTGATTTGCAAGAGAGAACAATAGGAAAAAATCGTTAATTCAAAATACGATTCATTTCGCTTATAAGGGGACAACTGATTATTCGATATCATTCTCTCAGCAGAAGCTTTCTTAGATTTCTGGCTGAGCCCCAAGTGGCCAGTTTTCGAAAAGACCTCTTTTTCTGACTCTGTCATAGAAAAAAACCTTTGCGTCTCACGCATGCATCTTTCTCTCAAGACACAACGCTTTTCCAAGACCAACTAATTCTTACCCTCGGTATGCTTGAGTAATTCCTAATTTCCCTTCTTAAACCAGACACGAAGTGTTATAATACTCTTTATTAAATAGCTGATTTTCGCAATTTGCTTTCATCTAGCCTGGAAAGGTAGAGCTATCTACAATTTAATCAGTCAGACACCTTCATAACTCCTTTAAAAAAAATCACCAGACCTAGATTCCAATCGCATCAGGCACAAAATCAACTCTCAACATACTAACTTTTTTTTTTGTATGTGTTCAAATGAATCATTCAAGTGGAGATCACCGGACAGATCGCATAGACTGGTAATGTACTCCTCCCATCAAAACAAGAGTTTTATGAACTAGCTCAAGTCCTGAGTGATAATGAGGCATTCTTCCCTGCGTTTTATAGTTGGATTGGTCGTGCTATTTCGAAACACTTCTAGAATCTTTCGCGCTGATGCTTCGTGTACCTGTGCAAGATTCCTGCAAACATGAAACATCAGAGCAAAAGATTTTGGAAGCATTTTGGATTAATATGACCAGTCCAACTACAAACCGCAGGAAAGAATGTGACTTAATCAAGCGCGATATGAGCCAGTACATAAGACTGTTATTTTGATTGGTGGGATGTTGACAGATACTTGTGTGGGATTGGTCACCGATGCATGGTGACACTATGTGAAGAATAAATCTAACTAAGAAGAAGACGATTTGAGGTAAGGCGCTATGTAATTCGTTATGATCAAATATACTACTTTTGCAATCATTCCTGGGTTCTTGTCCTGAAAATTGAAATGAAGTTGACCGTATGCGTAAAGTACAGATTGTGTTATGTGCCTCAATAGTAGGAACGGAGACTGCATGAGTTCAGGCATAAAGCTGGGTTATGTATACGGCATGAGCTGATGAAAACGTAGGCAAAACAACGAGACTAGTCTGAGTCCGCATCGAACAATAGATTTAAAGTCGAAAAGTTGGGAAAGTACTCTTTCAGATTCGCATAGGACAGAACGGCACAGCTGCGAGCACTTTGACGTAGTGGTAAAGAATTCCAGGACGATAATCAAGAATGTTGACGCAAAAAACTTTGATTCTTGATAACCTTCTTGATAAAACGCAAAAGTCCACAAATGAATAGAAAGGAAAAGTGTCCGAACATAACAAATAACATGATGACTTATCTCAATTTCATTCTTGTTGCTCTGAGCAGGGTTCATCTTTTACACCTTGTATAACTTGGTGATCTCTCTCATGCAAGTTTTTAGTGATTGATTTTTATACAACATCTGCGCTACTGAATTGATTTTGCAGTAGAATTTCATTACATATACAATATATTGACGAATTAATGTGAAATCTGTATTCGACTGTGATATGGTTTGATAGAATGCTTGCAGCATACGGAGCTGCGGTCGCTGGCAGTTTAAAATGATCAGTTTTTTAAATTTTGAATTTTAAGCAATCGAGAAAACCCATCGACCGGAAAGAAGAGCAATCGATTGGGAAAAGATACCAACCTCGTGAAGCTTTAAATAAAGATTAGTTTTCTAAGCTTTTCTTCTCATTTTCAAAGTTTTATATTATTAACATGCCGAGGTTTCAAGAAAGTCGGTCTTTCGAGTTTTTGAATTTTGGTTCAATTCTTAATTAATCATTTTGTCGAGAAGAATTATCTTTCACCATTCTTTCTGCGTTCAAGGTGAATGCTCATTGTCACATACTTCGGACCTGAGAGCGCTGTCTATACACTATGGTTTCCGAGATTGTATATACGTCATCTGTTCTACTTAGGCTCCAGTAGAGGAGAAGCTTCGAAAAATCCAGACATCATTGCACTGTGTTGTACGAATTACATGGATCTAAATGGAAAACAATGATGGAGAGGTGATTGGTGAGTGATCGAAGAAGATGCCATCATTCAAAATCTACCCTAAACTTCTATAAGCGATGGATTGTTGTTCAAAGAAACGTTAACATAAAAGAAAATAACCGACTTATATAAAGTATACATACTCGAAGCCTGGAACTTGAGTTTATAATTAGTAAGTGTCTAAGGCGTTCAGAAGATTGATGTGTTGGTAAGGAAGCTCTTACTCTTGCTATATGAGCGACAAGAATACGAAAAAAGTTATGATCATAATCAATTCCCAATGACGTCGTTTCCCTAATAAAAAGTGCAAATTTCCGTGTTCATGAGCGCTCTTCAAAATCGAAATGCCTTCGCAAAAGTTTTTTGGTAATATAAGATATCTTTGAGATAACGAACTGATCTTCATCTAAATTCAATCATTGCATACAAAATCCATTGTGAAGTTCTATCTACGGGTTGATTAACCCAAAAACGAGGCGTATTTTTCTCTTCGTTGATACTGTACGCTAAGAATGCTTTTCGAAAATTAGATTAAACACTAAAATATCCAACCGTAAGCCATCGACTGAAAAAATGGTTACAGTACATACACGTGGTTCACTATAACATCTCTTCATTCCTACTATACAGCAAAATCAATGTGGAGCGCGTGCTACTAACGAAGCGGGTGAATCGCCGAAACGTGTGTATGGCCTTGACGTAGCAACCACGTTTAGGTTTCAAACATTCCCACAGATCAAAATATCTATTTTACAAACCATTGAATGACTACTATTAGCCCACTGAAGAAGCAGAAAGTGCTAGGTGTTGATGGTAGGAAGAACAAGTTTCACGCAACAAGATTAATTATTGATAAATGCTAACGTGCGAATAAAGATAAATTGCTGTTAGCCTACATTTCATAAGTTGCCGATTGTTGAATAATTTTGTCGAGCAAGATATTAGGTCAGGATTAGAAAAATGCATTTTCTCTAGGGAATCAAATTCCATATTGATCTATGCAAGCCTCATCGACTTTGCTTCGGCACTATACTAAAATCTCCTCCATATGAGTCCCTCATACAAGTTTGACAATCTAGAAAATGTGTTTTCGAGTTACAGTCTTGCAAAACAGGCGATATATTACTATGAGGCTGGAGTATGTCGTCGCCAAGAGTATACCTGTGAGATCAAAAATAGAGACATCTGAGACACACAGGCGTCCAGTATGCTGAAATTAATCTTCTTTTCACGTCCCTACATTAGATGATCTATATTTTCGTTCACTCTTGAATACCTGAAGTTCAAATGACAGCTGTTCAACCAAAAGTAGAATGTATGCCTCCACAGTTGTAACACGACACTGAGGAGGTGTTTCCGGCTACTTAGCCGAGCACTTAATTTTCATTCCTCAAGCTACTAATGATTGCTCAGATTTAGTAAGTGTATTTGGTATAAAGACAAGGATATAGGAACACATCCCACAAAATGCGATTGCATTCCACATTCTTTATGATTAAAGGAATTTTTTGAAATATCTGGGTGTTCTTCCTTCTAAAAACAAGTTTGTTGAGTCTCGAGCAACATTCAACAGTGAAGAAGTTTGCTTGGATTCAGTATTAAGTCAGGACATCGAAATAACAGATGTTTTGTCTATAAAACCATTGTACAGGAAACCCGAAAATTTGTCATTTTTCCAGATATTTCAATAGTAAGAAAATGTTGTATCAACAAATGGATTCATTTCAATTATAGAAGCGTTCAAAACATCAATAATTGTAACAGTAAGCAAAAAATATATAATAAATTCTCATCAGTTACCTCAATCGGTCTCCAAATGTCCAAAAGTCGCTTGTGAAAATTTTCAACAAGGTTCGTACACGTTCCCATCGTGATGTGATGTCGTCCCACGCACGCGTCAAAGCCGATTTAAGAACGTCTACGATGGTGTAACAAATGGGCGATTTTTCCTGATGTGGTCCACAAGAAGAAATCTAATAGGTTAACATTCGAAAGATTTTGTGGCCAAATGTTCCTGAGCCAAAAGCCTGAAAATTGTTTTGGAGATTGCGATCGTTGAGCGGCCGGATGAGCAAGAGCCCACTCCTGTTCAAGCTCATTTCTGTAGGCGCCAGAGTGTTTAGTACTCCTAGACTCCAGTACCTTTCGTAAAACTTGCTGCTGACAGCTGGCTGAGTCGATTTCTGCGTTTCGGATGAAGAAGATCAAAGGCGATTATGGGGCAAATGCGGCCAGACATACGGCCGAAAATGACTGCGGCCCATGGTTTTTCATAGTGCAGACTTCTAGTGACCCTTCATGGATAACTGACGTCGGCTCTGGCAACTGTGGAGTAGTTGACCGTGAATTTTTTCTTCTATCCGTAGAGAGCATCTACGACAAACGTGCACCAACGGTCAAGCGAATCATTCGGGACCCCAAGGAAATGTAAATAAGAAAGCATGGAATCGTTCCATAAAAGTCCAAAATATGATTACCTCGTAGGCATCTAGGGTTTCTCTTCTAAAAATATGCTGTTTAGAAAAAAGCACTGGCTAAGTTACCCCGTTGAGGAGATGAAACGGCATTCATATAGATTTCAAGTGCATTAATAAAAGTTTGTACTCATAAGAAACTAGAGCAAAGTGTCTTTTACAACTCTATTAAAGCTTCAACTTCTAAAGTCTTACAATTTCGAAAAATTCCACCGCATTATCGCTGAAGTTGCATCGCATTGCGTGTGCAGTACCACTTTGAAGAGAATTTCGTTGTTTTATGATTGTTTTGACATTTTCCAACCAAATATAGTCTCATTAAAATCTCTTTTATCATACTTTCTCTTTTACTAACGATTAATCTCTCTTTAGCAACGATAGGAATCCAAATCTCATTGGGAAATTACGAAATTGTCACGTAAGCGAGCTTCGCTCGCCGCACGGGTCTCGCCGCCAGCCGCGCACAAAATGAACGTGGAACCCAGAGTGTTAAGTGTGTTAAGTGAGCTCGTATGAATTCCATTGGCCCTACTTTCACTTCTTGCCTGTTGCCATCAATATAATGTTCAATGTCGCATGATCACATTAAAATCGTTGCCCAACTCCCTGATAATCAAGGTTGTATCCTCTTCGATTGCGTCGATGACGGCTTATCGATCGGTTTCGTGTGGACACCCGAAGCTATGTTGATCCTTCAAGTTAATGCTGCTGATGCGAAATCTAGCAAAGAACCGAAACGTTGTTCACCTGAACACAAATCCTTGAGCTTTTTCACGGCTAATGTTGTTGAAGGCGGTAGTGCATTACGTCTCAATTTGTACTCGTAAGGCAGCAAATCGCGATAAAAACTTTGCAGAGCGGCCATGACGCGGCAATGGATATATTTGATAGCTAAGAAAGCTCAGAAATTTCTGCGTAAAGCAATAATGATTTGTTGTTTAATAGATGGGAGACATGTGTTCAGGCTGATGGCACGTACTTTTAATAGTGTTGTTAAGCAATTTCTATTATTTCTGGTTGATAGATCTGGTGGTATTGCACTAGTGACAATAGTTGCAAGAAGAATTGCTAAGAAGAAAAATAACTAGTGATATTATTTGAAATCCACGATCTTAAACCGTCATTACTTTGCAAAAACCTATTGAAAAGCCTTGTGTAGTGTTCAAGAGGTGAATAAGGATATTTGTTTCATTTCCAGTCCCTAGTCTTCTCTTAACGTCGAAAAATTCTTAGATCTACGAGCGCTATACGTAGAAGTTTAATTTTTTTATTTTATTGCTTTCTAGCAGCGCTATAATTTTGAAGTACTTATTGTAAGTTATCAAGTAGTATACGAATCGGTACATGTGGTTTTTATTCATATTATTGCGAAGACAGTCGTTCGGTTTTTTGACGATGAAAATCATCCTTTATAGCAATGCTTAATAAGGCAAATGTAGAGGAAGTATGCTAGAGAGTCAAAATCATTCTAGGATTGATATCGCTTTACTACCATTGAGTGTGAAAAGGGTCGCGCATGAGTGCATATAAACTTGCTGTTCGAGACTATTGACAGCCACGATCTAGCAAATCCGTTTCATCTCGACATGTGAAACTTCAGCTTCAGTGCAATCATCAACAGGCATTCTCTTATAAAGAGTTTTGGCGTTAACAGTCAAAATTTCTGTCTCGAGCTGTACCAGTCATAATACAGGTAACACTCTGAACTTTTGGTGACTTTTGAGTCGCCTTATAATTCTTTTCACAGTTATTTATTCACCTTCTCGAGTTATAATAGAACTGTTGCCAAAAAGCTGTGATATACTGAAGTTGTTCTAGTAGCTCAAACAGTCACTGAAATACGGCAGTAGTACCGTTGCTCATCATCTAAATGAAGTAGCTACTGCAGGGTGATGCTTGAGTGCTTGAACACCTCACGCCTTGATCGACCACCTCACATCCAAAATGGACTCATCTCATCAGGAAAGACCAGGTGCTAGCCTGAATGCCTTATCAATCGTATAGCTTTGATACGGTTCCACCGAAATTTTGTCTCGTCTGTACTTTGAAGAATGATTTGCGGGAGTTAAATCCAGAAAGCATAACTAACAGAAAAAATAACCTCATCGACTTATTTGATTCTCGGCCTTATTCTCTTTTGAAAGAAGACCTTATAATGTTTCCCCACCAACTGGTTGCTTTTCTCGATTATAATATCCATAATATCATTATCCTACGAATTTTTCAGTGAATGAAAATTGAATCAACAGAAGGTTGAAATGCAGAATTATATATGGACAACTCAATATTATTCTCATCTGAATTATGCTAGAAACACTTTTTATGAAACAGATTGACGAAATCGTTTTCGTTTGGTAAGTATAGAGCAAATTTGTTATTCTAAAAATCATTCGTCTTAATTCTGTGCCGCTTGCACCTTGTAATGAAGTCTCATGAATTAACTCCTTGACGACCATATGTACCGTTTTAGGTACATAGCGTGCGCCGCGTTCGCGGCTGCCGCGGCGGTATTTATCATCTCACGCTTCCATGGAAAAAAGAATCTACTTGCTGATTGAGGTTCTGAGGGCACATTATCGGCATTAAGTGATGAAAGATCACAAAAGAGACTTCTATAGAGGGTTTTTCGATAAAGAAAACGTTCTTCTCCGGAGACCGTTCTGTGATACATGGAAAGAACCATATCTTTTCTTTTTTTTCTGAATAGCTAACTTATTTTCAGTTGTCACATGACACTTTCTTTTCCCTTTTCGAACTATGCTTTTGTGCTTAATTGGTAGCCTGAAAGATGCCGATTCTCAGGCTAAGTTTAACTTGTTGCAAAACTTTCATATTACTTTCTACTAACGAGAAAAAAGTTTCGCTTCTAAAGTGAGTTGTTTCATTTCCATAACGGATTTTCTGGTATTATAGAGTAGAATTTTGATGCTAAGTAAACTTTCTCGTTATAAAAAAATAGACTTCCGTTAGATGGACCTCTACAAACGTATTTTCAATAGAAAGAACATTTAGCTGGTTTTGAAAGCATTTACTTTCTAGCAAAAATTGCGTGGAGGGCGGTTGCATTGAGTAAAAAGTTCTCATATTTTCGTTCTTTTTCCAGAAAGAACTTTTTCACCAGATTATTAGTGATCATTCGGTAGTTTAACAACTGAAGATTTAGCATTAAGCTTTGTTTCCGAAAGTAATACTGATAACGAAGAAGAGAATTAGATTTTGCTCTCAAAGTGAACTGCTTCAACTTTGCAGAAAATTTTCGGAAGTGCCTGATAATCATTATTTGAGCCACGCATGTCAGTGGTCTGTCAATGAGGGCCGACTTATAGAGCCCGATACACGTGTTTCGATCTTGCGATCTCCGTCAGTCGGGCAGTTGCCCTTTCTCGTCTTTTGCTAAACTCTGTGGGTACTCCAGTTTCGGAAGTGCATTTCGATAATAAAAAAACCTTGACTTTGATGAAACTTCGCAAATGATACTTCTATAAAGAGTTTTATGGTGAACGTAACTACTTTCAACGAGCAAATCTCATTGTCACGAAGCTGAAAAAATTTTGAGCTGTTATACAACATTCGCTTCTTCCTTTGTCATTTACGTTTCTGCAGTCACTCAATAGCTTGAAAAATATAGGTTTTCATGCTGAGCTTTTTTTGTGAAAAGACTTTTCTAATACATTTTACTAACTGAGAGAATGGTAACGTTTTACAATCGGAGTTGATTTTTTCAATTCACAGAGGATTTTTTGGTTTTTTTTTAGTAAAATTTTGATTTCAGAAAAACTTTGTCTCCATAAAGTATTGGATATGACTGGGAAGATTTCTATGAACTTATTTTATATTATATCTTTCCTTCGAGTGCTTTATTAAGACCACGCTCAAATTTCAATAAATCCTTTCGTTATTATTTTAGCCAACATGTCATGTGGTCTGGTAAGGGCTCTTGTACAGCCCGATACACGTGTTTCGTCTTTACAGACTCGTCACTCGGGCAGAACCCGTCGTCTTTCGATATTTTTGAAGTCAGTTCTCTCGGGAGCTCTGTACAAGAGCCCTTACCAGACCACATGACATGTTGGCTCAAATAATAATGAAAAGAACTTGTATTAGTGAAAAGAGCACTTGGGTGTCCGAAAAATTTTCCACTTTTTAGTACGAAATGTGCAAAGTGCAGTTACATTCTGTGAAATGTGCTCGTTTCCTTGCATTTTTCGTATAGAGAATATTTTCACTGGACTATTAGTAATCAGTTTATAGTTTGGTAAATGAAGAATTTTGTACTAGGGTTGGTTCATGGAAAAACCTTCTTATTGCGCTGTAGTAAGTGAAAAGAGGGCTGCTTTGTACTAGAGAGCCCGTTGGCTGAACTTTACACTAGTGTTTTTGGTACTTGTACAATGATTTCTGATTCTTAGTCAGATTTATCGCTGTAAAATAGTAGATCACTTATGGGAGAAAATATTATTTGCATGGAGAACGACCACATGTTTCAATAATCTTCACCTTTCAACTCGAAAGATATACCCTTGAGAAAACCATACTTTTAGTCCTCATTGAGCATTTCCATCTCCTATTTTATAACAATTTAACTCGAAAACGCATGTTCCCCAAGGTGGAACTCGTAAAGGGAACATACAGAGAGGGAGTGTTGATTTGCGGTTAGAGTAACCATCGACAGAGTTCGCAATAATCAAATTTTGGAGCACTTCCATAGAAAAGTACAATTACACTATACGTCCTGCTTCTCAGTAAACTACTAGTGGTCATTCGATAACTAAAAAAATACAGAATTCACTACTAGGCTTGATTGATAAAAAGATTTTTTAGGGACTAATACCAGCGCAGGGAAAATACGCCTCGTCTTCAGCGTAGTCATCTCACCGATTGAACTTCGCCGAGGGTTCTGTCGACAATTGTATTAGCGAAATTTAGATGGTCAAGACACTTCAATATCACGAGGGAGTGAAAAATTACAAAGGAAATTTCCATAGGCATTTTAAGTGGTTAGTAAGCCAATACGATCTGGAAATCTACGCTAGATAGGAAAACTACAAAATAAATTTACATTCTACTCTTACTCCCCATTTTTACTTGAAATTAGGAGTAAGACCGCCTTTTTCCATCTCATCATCCATCCGATCGCCACGGATATCTATCTGCTGTTTTCGACACAATTGGTTTTAGGCCCAGAGATATTCCGTGGAGCAAAAGTACCCAACTTCTTTTTGTATTCATAAACTATTTTCGTAGAAACTAAATAAGGCCTATCTGTGAACAAAACTATCATTAGCTAAGAATGGAGTAAGAGCTTCAAACTTCAGTTTGAACGTGTATACGACGGAACCGAAACAAATCGTGCGCAATAACTCTCTTTGGTGAAAAAGATGCCCATCGGATGCAGTTGGGCAACAAGGAGGTCTTTGTTTTGCTGTCGGACGTCTGCAACCACCTGGATGTGGTCACATTGGAGTTGTGAGGAGAGCTGAGAAATTGATCGGGCGCATGAAATCTTTTTGAGGGCATTCATTTAGAAAGAATACGTAGAGAGCGCAAACGGTACGAATATCCAGTGGCAAAACAGCATGATGAAATGCACTCGCGGTAGAGAATAAACGTTGATAAAAAAAGCTAGTATTGTACTCATAGTAAGTACCCAAGGTACTCATGGATCGATAGGGCAAGGCCTTTTTAGGGTTCCAACTCCAGGATCTTGCTAAGAATCAAGAAATTACCGAGAGTTATTGATGAGGTGACATCGCATGCAGTGCGCAACATCATTTTTGACAAGCAACTGAACGATTTTTCATTTTTAATCACTATAATGACTTTCGGGGTATGTTGCATCAAATGAAACAGTTTCAAAACTGGAAGATTTTTATCGTAAGTTTTGACTTCCAAAAAAAAAACAAATTGATAAAGTGCTTGTTTATTCGGTTATTTTTCATATGCGGCAGTGATTAAAAACAAGAAGTTGTGAGCATGGAAAATAGAAGATAAATATGATTGATTAATCAATGAATATGGATAAGACACCATAAAAAATGTTCAACAACAGTATGAAACATCCCATTTTTGTGAGTATCTGGCTTTTATTTTGGAACGCAGAGTTCGAGGGAGGATGATTTGCAATGCACCTACTATAGGCAGCCTTATTGAACTCTCTTCCAACATCATTCATGACTTGATTTCAATAAGAATCCTTCTAGTGGCAATAAAAGTATAAATTTCATTAGAAGACGGCGGCATCGTGATCCCAGCTTACCGCCCTTGTCGCGAGACCACGTTGCATGACGCGCTCAGATTTCAGTTTGTTCGTCAAGAAGTTATAAAGATTTCCTCTACATCTTGATGTGTTTTTCGTGCTTCCAGCGAAACGGAGTTTGATTGCGCGATCGATGCAAAACATACATACACCTTGATTTCACAGTATAATAAAAGCGTCTTTTTGAAAAACGGCTTCATAATGCGCCAGTTAGAGATTCAAGCTTTTAAATTGTTACTAATACTTGTATGAAGAATATTTATTCAACGAAAGGGATCAGTACATAGTTATGTGTTACCGAAAGGAAATGAACCGAAAAAACTTCTATCCTCATATTGAAGTATGACCAGCAGTTTGCTGAAGAGTATAGACTAGAGAAATAGCTTGTAAATGAAAATGAATTATTTACATCAATGAAATCTTTTTAACCGTCGGTATAAGCTTTTTCAAATGAGCAAATTATTATCATCGAGTACCGTTGAACCAACGATAGAATATCCATCACATTGATAGAAATGAATAAGGATGACAATAGGGAAAATGTAGAGGAAAAACAGAAAGGATAAGAAACAGGGAAAAAATTCCGTAAACACTTTAATCTGGTGCAATGTTTTGAGTCTTTCAAGAGTTTGGTATGGCAAGTCTTGTGATATATGTACGTTTCGACATGTTCGCACGTCTCATCATTTCCAGTGTTTTAACAATATTCTTACTTAATAAATCCACAACTATGTTTCCGAATTTGAGTAACAAAATAAAAAAATTCGGCAAAAGCAAATTTTTTCGCCTGCCTATTTTGCGTTGAATTTTCTTGCGCATCGTTTGGTATATTTTATTGCACATACTTGCCCACTACGGACCTCCCTCGGCGCGAAGGCACGTGGCGCGTCCCCAGATGGTGGGTAAGCGAATAAACGCAAATCAAAAGCGATCGCGTGCTTACCAGAGAAGCAGGTGGATTCGGGTGATGAGCTCCCTGCTTCTGCAGAACCGATTTTACAAAACTCTATTTGTACGAGTCAAGTCGACCAAAGGCCTGCAGCCAAGCGGGTGGGAAGTACATGGGAAGCGGTTAGGAGTCGCCTCCAACAAATAAGCTCCTCCCGTTCCTCTGAGAGAGACTGGCATGCTCCTCATGAGTACTCAGCCCCCACGTTTAGAGCACGGCAAGCTATACGTTGGGTATTAAAATACCAAAAACAGTAACAAATATGGGCCTCATTCCCCTGACCCCGAAAGAGCCCCTGGTACGGCAGCGCCAGTAGGACGAGTACGGAGAGGCTGCTAAAATCTCAGGTCCGAATTAGGCTGCCACGATCGAAACGGACTAAAATGACGATCTGTACCTACAATGCAAGAACCCTTGCACACTAATCCGTTGTAGAAGATCTACTGATTCAGGCAAGAAGAATAAGGTACGACGTCATTGGCCTGACTGAGACGAGGAGACGCCATCCTTTTCACGCTGTTTATGACACCGAAGAAGAACTGTTCCTTGGAACATGTGATAGCAAAGGTGTCGGCGGCGCTGGCGTTCTCGTTAAATCGAATTTGACCGTGAACATTGATTCGTTTGAACAACTCACAACCCGTATCGCACGATCACGGTCGAAACGATGTGGTTCTATGCCGGCTTTGACCATCTTCGTTGCTTACGCACCAACATAAAGCTATGACGAAGACGAAGACGAAACGTTCTATATGGACTCGAAAAACTCTGCAGAAGATCATACATTCTTCAAGGTCATTGTCGGAGATTTTGATGCAAAAATTGGACCTGGATGAACGTCTGAAGAGCGTCACACAGAGACCCACGGACTAGAATGGAATTAACAGGGTGAGAAGCTATCTGAGTTTATCATGACGACTCAAACTATCCGTGATAACTCACAATTCCAAAGCCTCTTTCTCAGCAATGGACGTGGGAGTCTCCCAGTGGAGAGTACCATAACGAAATAGACCACATCTTAGCAAATCGAAGGTTTTGCCTGACCGATGTCGCTGTTGTTCCTAAGTTCTACACGGGATCAGACCATCGCCTCCTCCGCGCAATGTTCCGTTTTTCAAGAAGAAAAGAGAAAGCCGCTAAATTCAAACAACGAAGTTTCAAAACTACCACAAGCTGGGATGTATTCAAATCACAAGTTGGTTCTTGGGAAGACACCGTTGCCGACAACATCGACGAAGAATACGATCGGCTCGTTTAATATCTTCACGTTAGCGCTATGAAAGCCGAGAGTCCTAAGGTCACGAAGAGACGCTTGTCTCCGCAGACACTCGAGCTAGTACGTCAACGTAGAATCGCACGAGCTACAGGCATCCGAAACCTTACGTCCGAATTTGCGAAACGCTGCAAAGAAGCGATAAAAAAACACCTCAAAGAGAGAGGAGCAGCAGTTATGGCAGAAGCTGCAGAGGCTGGGAAGAGCATTCGCCAAGCCCAGCAATGCTTCGCCAACTATAAGACCAAGACGATTGCACCCCGATACCCTGACGGGACACTTACAGCTTCGAGAAGGACTATGGAGAAAATTATCCACCAATACTACTCGGATCTCTTCGCTAGCCATGTCCTCTTAACAACACCCGGCCCAAACAGGATTGGACCAGAACACCTGAAGAACCTGCCACCAGTTCTCATCAACACCCTGGCTCGCCTCTTCTCTCGCTACCCTTCAGAATACAAGGTTCCCATTCAATGGAAAACCAGCAATACCGTACTGTTGTTCAATAATGAAACCTTCACGACATAGGCAATTATCGCCCAGTTTGCTTGCTGTCCGTTGTCTATGAACTCTTTACTCGAGTCATCCTAAACAGTATTGACAGAACACTGAACGAAGGACAGCCATGCGAACAAGCGAGGTTCCGGAGAGGATTTAGTACCTTAGACTACATCCACACGATTACAAGACTCATCGAAGTTTCACTAGAGTACAAACAACCACTCTGTCTCACTTTCATCGATCTGAAGAAAGCCTTTGATTCAGTGAAAACAGAAGCGGTTATAGAGGCTCTGTACAACGGACGTCCCTACTCGGTAAATATTGATCCTTCGTGAGCTTTATAAAGATTTCACGACCAAAATATCTCCATTCTACAACAATATCACAATTGACGTAAGGAGAGGAATTCGACAAAGCGATACAGTTTCGCCAAAACTATTCACTGCCACTCTACAAAACGCTATGCGAACATTAGAATAGGACGATATGGGGAGTGAAATTGACGGTCGACAGTTAAACCATCTTCGCTTTGCTGACGATATCGTTCTCATAACACCAAATATCAGCCAGGCGGAACGAATGTTGACCGATTTTGAAAACTCCTGTGGAAAGATTGGTCTTCAAGTAAATCTTGCGAAGACGATGGCCATGAGGAACGGATGGATTATGAATGCCCCATTCACTCTCAACGGAAAAACAATCTTCGAATGCTCCAGTTACGTCTGTCTACGTGGTGAAATCAACATGATAATCGTCTTAGCTCCAGAGTTGAGCAGGAGGAAGCGAGCTGCTTGGGGAGCTTTTAAGAGCATTGAAGATGTAGTGAATGGGCTATGAACATCAGACTCCGTGTCCACCTTTTCGACTCAACGATTATCCCTGCCCTAACGTACGTAGCAGAATCCTGGTCGCTACGTACGCAGGATGAAAGACCACATGGCGTTATTAAACGCGCAATCGAAAGGTCGATGCTAGGCGTATCCCGTATCTCGCAAAGAGAAAGGATTCGAAGTTCCGAGCTACGTTAACGAATGAAATTCAGAGACGCAGTTCTACACGTCAGGATATCGAAAATAGGGTGGGCCGGACACGTGATGCGCTTCAACGACAACCGATGGACGAGAGTCGTTACCGACTGGATTCCTGGCACATCAAGCGCACTACAGGAAGACCACCCACAGCTGGTTCGTTTTCTTCACGAAAGCTATAGAAGAAGGATATGATGCTCAGCGAATCCCTAGAGCAAGGGGAACCCACTGGGCCACTCTTGCACTCGATAGGCGAAAATGGAAGTGTTGCTGTTATTCGCTCGAGTCACTTGACATTCAACGGGACGACAGGTGATACAGGTGACACTTGTCCAGCAATGGAGCCGTCACGGGAAGTCGTTCACAACTTACTGCTTTGCTATTGCAGGCAAGAAAAGGCGCATTGCAAATCGATCTCGCTTAATCTCACACAAGCTCAGAAGAACAAGAGAAAGCAAATTGCGTAAGCTCATCTTCGTCGTCATCGCTGCTCCTCGTTTCTGAACGGAAATGTTACCGTTGGTGGAAAGTTGATCTTCTTCAAGAGCCAGCGTTGTTCAAATCAGTGGTTCTCACTAGGTCATCAAGCAACAGCAACACTGAGGCCGAATCAATTTGTGCCAAAAGCAATGTTGATCGTTTTCTGGGATCGAAGTGTGCCGATTTATTAAGACTTGTTGCAAGCCGGTCATACTCTGCAACGCAGAGCGATATTTAGCTACTAAACCGTTGCAATCAAGCAATTCCACGTCAACGCCGTCGCCAAGACATTTTGCTTCAAGGTAATGCATAGCCACATGTTGCCAAGAAAACAAGGGAGAAGTTGGTCGATTTGGGATGGGAGCACTTGGATCATATGCAGTATTCTCCAAATCTGTCTCCGTCCAATTTCCATCTCTTCAGATCATTGAAGCACTGGTTGGACAAAAAGAAGTTCTGAGACGTCAATCATTTGCGTCGTGAATTGACTGATTGGCTTGCATCGGAAATAATAAGCTTTATGAGAACGGTATTGATATGTTGGCGGAGCGTTGGCAGAATTGCATCCAGGCAGACGGAGACGACTTCAATTAATGTTGTTTGATATTTTCGATTACTTGGAAAAAATAAATTTTTGAATTTTTGGATCAGTTTCGGAAACTTAATTGGAGACTTAATACTTAGATACTTAGATGGTGCGTCTTCACTTGTTGTGCGGATTCCAGCACATATTATTTGTCAATGATAATATACAACAATATATTATATTATTACAAATATATTATAATGTGACATAATATAATTTATAGCAGATTTCTTGAAAGGTCTAGAAGATTCTCTCATACTGTATATAATTTTCAAGCGAGGTCTCGAACATTGTCGATTGGAAGGTCTTATAAACAACGTTCCATGCGGCCTACTGCTATCAAAGGAATACGCAATGAAGAATACGATTTAATAAATCAATTTTATGTGCATTGATCTGAGAAACTCTGATTGTATATGGTGGTTCTGTCCCGTTATTAGTCTTTACTTGGCGACACTTTTTGGACCAAGTGAGAGAATATTTAGATATGTTCAGGCAAAAGTCAAAATGTGACGAGGTATCTGAAAAGTCTCAAAGATATCTTCCAAAAGGTGGCAAGATGCTAGAAGTGATGATTGAGAATGTGGAAAAAGCGAGCATGAGCACCGGCGAATACACATATCATTAACCTGTAACACCTGTCGCCCCGTTGATCGTCCAGTGACTCAAGCGCTACCAGCAACACTTCCATTTTTTCTTATCCGTGCGAGAGTAGCCCAGTGGGTCCTCCTCGCTCTAGGGATTCGCTGAGCATCTTATCTTTCTTCTTTACCCCTCGTTAAGGAATCGGACCAACGCACATCACACACATCATTATCAGTATATAATCATTCATAAATACGCTACTTGGAGAGCAGTGTCAGGTGAAGCAATTCATTTGAGTTGTGCTCACTGCGCTGAAAGCAATTTAACTACGGCTATCATATGACAAAATTGAAATAGGCAGACTTTCAACTCAGATCTTTGCCGCCTTGAAAAAGAAAAATGTTTGAGTTTTCATTCTTATAAAAGGATTTCCGCACTTGTTTAGACCAAACAGTCATGAAAATTTCAATTTTTCGTTGATGTCAGGCATTGACACAGTTGGTATACCGTAGTTTGAACTTAGGGCTTCGGTAGGATGATTTGGGCTTCCTGAATGATTTAGTATATCAAATTGTTACTGCTTTTCGTGACTTAAATCTATTTTTCTCCCTTTGAAGACAAAGCTGCATTGAATTCTTTTGCTTTCATTAATAATTCGATAGCTTGAATTTCGATGATTCCAAAACTATGGTTTTTTTCAAGGTAACCCAGCCTTATGAAGGTGCCGTAGAGGTGAAAGTAAAATTGAGCTCTACATTTGAAGTGCCCTAACTGCTTTGTTTACACAGTTAGTACTTGTCGATGGATTTTCATCACGATTTAGATACCTATCGATAGCTCAAACCTTGGTAATTCTGGAACCAAATTTGGTAAAGAAAAGGCCTTTATAGAATGCCGTTGAATAATTGAAAGGTCATGTTCCACTTTCAAAGTCATCGCTTTTCGGGACGGCATGTTCGATCGCGCAGTGCGATCGACATGTGAAGCGCGATTTTTGCTATTTTTATTAAGGTCTCTCCGCTCCGAAAAATCTCTAGACGAGACGTATGATACCGACACGGCCAAATTTCTCCCACATCCTCATATGCTTTTCTACTAAAACGCGCTGAGGAAGCTCTGCAATAAAACCAAGCAAATTTGTAAAAATCACTAAAACTAAAGCTTTTGATCCACTGTTGAAAGTGTAGTGGAAAAGAAATTTCAGAAAGAGATAAAGACCTTTACAAGCAATGAGTCTCAGAGATAGAAAGAAAGGATTTTAGTACATCAACAAAGTAATGACGAATGACCAGCATTTCTTCCTTTTCGTCAGCCAAATAGAAAAATCCTAATAGCGGAAGAGTTTATAATGTCTATACGGTTTCGTGAGCCATTATGAGTCTATGGATCACATTATTATGCCGTTTTTATCTCAAAAAACAGCTTTAACAATAGCTTCTTCGATCAGATAATACTATAAATTTGTTAAATGGACTTTACTCGTCTGACCTTTCGACGTCTTCTTCATCAGAGTCGATAAGTCGCGTGAGTGTCGTTAGTTGTTCGGCTTTGTTGTCGTTCGAGTTGAATTATTTACGGTGGATCACTGCTCAAATAGAGAACCAACTCAACCATGTCTACATCCAAAGAATAGCTGCTACGTTAATTACCCGTTAATGGTGACTTGTACTCTCCAGATAGTTTGTCTAGCAGTAGTCAGTCATCAGCTAACAAAAAGCGTAATAATATTAACAAATCGACACTTCTTAGCTTCGATTGTCATTCAATAATAGGCTTTTTGATAGCTCAACTAAAATTATCCTGTACACAGAAACATCAATGAGTGAGGTTCTTAAGGGCTCCGATTCAGCTAAGAAGATTAAACTCAAACGACAGCAAATGCAAGGATCTACAGCAATGGCGAACGACTGTGGATAACCGACGCGAATCTCAAAAAGACGAAGATATTTAAAGGTCAATCAAAAGATATTTAAAGATCAATCGAATAATGTTCATTTATCATAATCGTAAAAACAAATAAATCATGAGACTAAGTTATCGATAGGTTACGTCGAATCCACAGGTAAATCTGGCTTTTATTATATTATTGACAATGAAACTTACGATATTAACTATTTTGTGTGAGAGGCTGCAAAATTTGCTCAAAAATATATTGAGAAAGGAGAAAATGCTTTTAGTATTCAAAGACTAGTGAATGTCAAATGATAGAAAGTAAAGAGCTAATGTTTGCCGACAGAGACATGTTATGGATTCTATATAACTGATATTTGCGACGGCACAAAGAGATATTATTGTATCAAAATATTTCACGTTGATCATTTGAACAGAGGCGAAATTTTGATCGAAGTTAGGCTAGGACTGCTTTGTGCTTGAAATGAATAGCTTTTGATATTGTCTTTACGATTATTTGAATGTCGTATGGAAATAACAAGGATTTTATACGTCTATCTGCCTGCTCCCATGTACTTCCCAGCCGCTTGATTGCAGGCTTTTGGCCGACTTGACTCGTAGAAATAGAGTTTTGTCAAGTCGGCACTGCAGAAGCAGGGAGCTCGTCCCCTGAATCCACCTGCGTCTCTGGGAAGCACACGGTCGCTTTTGGTTCGCGTTTTATTCCCCTATCCACCACCTGGGGACGCGCCACGTGCCCTCGCGACTAACCGGGCGGGATCCCTCAAAGAGGGAGGTCCGTGGATGCCCCTTAATGCCCCATTCACGCTCAACGGAACGACAATTTCCGAATGCTCCAGTTACATCTATCTAGGTCGTGAAATCAACATGATGAACGACCTAGCCCCAGAGTTGAGCAGGAGGAAACGAGCGGCTTGGGGAACGTTTAAGAGCATCGAAGATGTAGTGAAGAGGACAAAGAACATCCGACTCCGTGCCCACCTTTTCGACTCGACAATTATCCCTGCCCTAACGTATGCAGCAGAAACCTGGTCGCTACGTAAGCAGGATGAAAGATCACTTGCCATTATCGAACGCGCAGTCGAAAGGTCGATGCTAGGAGTATCTCGTATTTCGCAAATGAGACAAAGGATCCGAACTTCCGACCTACGTCAACGATCGAAAATCAGAGACGCCGTTCTACACGCCAGGATATCGAAAATAAGGTGGGCCGGACACGTGATGCGCTTCAACGACAACCGATGGACGAGAGCCGTTACCGACTGGATTCCTCGGGACGTCAAGCGCTCTAAAGGAAGACCACTGACCCGTTGGTCCGATTTCTTCACGAAAGCGATGGAAGAAAGATATGATGCTCAGCGAATTCCTAGAGCAACGAGGACCCACTGGGCTACTCTTGCACGCGATAGGGAAAAATGGAAGAGTTGCTGGTACCCGCTCGAGTCACTCGACGATCAACGGGGCGACAGGTGATACAGGTGATCTGCCTGCTCACACGCAAGTAAAAAACTGCGATAAACACATTAAATGATATCAACGATAATTCAAAGAGATCGCAACGAAGACAGTAATAAAAAAAGGCAAGCTCATCTCCGCCAATTTCCGAAAGACGATATTTATCGGATGGTTGCAAATTTACATTTGCCGTATGGATATATTGTTAGTGAACTATCCGCTTACCTCGACATTACCAAGAATTCATATTTCTTCGTTGATCCATCTTCTAGCCCGAGTGAAACTCCCTTCAGTAAAGACCCAATGCTCGAATTAAAAATGTTCTTTGGATGAGCCTTGATTTCCTTGCTCAAGTTCAATTAACGGTTCATACGATGCGTGCTGCATGCATATCGCTGGAGGAAAAGCTCCACGTAAACAGCTCACGGCAGAAGCTGTTCTTTAGTTGTATATATTGATGAGCGGTGTAAGAAAGGCATATCATTGTTGTCCATAACTGTTGCTTTTTGCAAAACAATAGAAATCGATCGAACTGCCTGTTCATGTACACCCGTTCAAATGTGCTTTATGTGACGTTGCCCAAGAGTGTAAAACTGATTTTCGCTTCTATTTCGCTGTTATTGGTGCCCTAGAAGGATTTCGAAACTTACTTTATTGGTCACTCCAACGACAGAAGTCTCTGCGATATTTATGCGAAAACGCTTCACTATCATGCTAAAGCTCGTCCAACTTGGTCGACCTATTTGAGGCAAACGCGCTTAGATCCAATCATTAACTTTATTATTGAGAATTCAGAAATATTATCAGCGTTCTTACGGATTCTTAGTCAATACAACACTGATAACAGCTTTGTATTGTTTGAAAGTTTATCAAAAACCTGCTAATATAGGGTATTGATCAAAGCAATCACATTATTTCCTCCGAATATAGAATAGACCAAATAAGTATTAAAATGTAACTGTAATTACGGATGCTCTTGTAAATCACAAATGAGACTCCTAAAGCACAAATTCTTTGCACAACTGTTGTGCTGGCAGTTTCGCCGCTATTCTCCATTTATCCGGGAGGAAAGGAAGAAACAACCGTTTTTTGCTGGACACGAAATTTTCATGAGAGTGTCAGTATCATTAGAAAGCTTAAATGTCGGAGAACTATATCACACACTTTTTTTCTAAAAAAAGCCTTCTATAGCGTTGCAGCATCCAAAATAAAATTATATTTCTACGAGCGCCGCACTTATATTATTCTGTATATATCTCGTTAGACATATTCTTTCCTTACAGTGCTAGTGATCTTTTGATAGCATGAATTCCAGAAAAGTCAAAAATGTTTTAGCTTTCCAAAAGACTTTTTAGCAGCGCTGTAGCAGAAAGAATAGTTTTATGTTTCACGCATACTTTGAAACATAACATTACGTACTTTGATGTGGTAGTGAGAACCTGGGACAGGAGTTAAGATCATCAGCGCGGAAAACCCTTAAGGCTTTTTGGATAAGTTGCAGGAGACCAGAAATGAATAAGAGGGGAGAGTGTCTAAACATAGCAAGTGATATAAAACCTTATCTCAGAGTCATGTTCTAGTCTGAGTGTGGTTCATTTTGCAAATTGTGTTACACTAGACCAGTGAACGCTCCATAGCAACTCGTACAGCACTTGTTGTTATTTTTTTCAATATGTTACTCGAGTCAGCGGTAAGATAACGTGGACGATTGTTTAGGCATCCTTAGAGGACGGAAGGATGGATGCGCAGAGGATGTACGCGGGAAGCGGGTCGACGACGGCAGCAGTCGAGCGCCTGTAGCTGGCCCGTGCGGCCGCCTGTCTATCGTTTCCTTCCCAGACGTGTTCCCTGTCCTTTTTGCCTATTAGTCGCTCTCGATGATGTTCGCGACTTGACATAGGCCCGTTGGATACGTATCAATCGCTGATGAACACCACACATAAGACGTGTAGGGTTATTTAGCATCTTTGCTCTGATCATCGATTACTCATCGTTCGATGAAGATTCTAATTGCAATTGATTCTAATTGTGCCACGGAAACGAAACCAATAGTGAGAGTCATGGGCTAATTACCCGTGGGATAGGTAGCGGGTTTGTAAGACGATCTTGAAACAGATTGTGTGAAAACATATATGACTCGTGCAACGACAGTACTCACATGCCATCTTTGCAGCACGAGGCGGCCATAGTATCTCTCCGAGTATTCGTCTCCTGGTTACGGCTTGCAAGCATTCTAAGAAATGCATTGCTTTTCGTGAACTGTCCGTTGGTTCTCGCTCCGTAGCCTCGTGTATTTCTAACGTATTGACACATCTTCATGTTTTAAGACACGATGACTCATCACTCATGTTACGATCGATCGGACCGCTACAGTCCATAAATCAATCAATGTGTTTCATAATATACTGTTGGCGCCCGGCTCATATCCACATATGTTTCCTACGAGTTCACTCATTACTCATTATCGACCTATTGGTGATCGATTGAATTCTGAGCGACTACTGATCGACTGATTTATTTCGTAACACGTGGTTGAAGCGTTATCTTATAATTGGAACGGGTATTGATATACTATTATGTAATTATTGTTTTTATGGCTTGCTTTCTTTACGTGGTTTATTCTTGCTGTATTTATCGATAAATTATTCCGCGTGGTAGGTGTATAAAGCACAACTCACCTACACATCTCAATCGACAACACATTTGCTACTTGAATCAATACACGCTCTCATAAAACTAAATAACGTGGGGTTTTTCAGAATGACTAGACTATTTGATTATTTTCTATTGGATTTTTGATGCCTGCGAAATATTAACCGAGTAATCAGATATGGTATGATATATACGTCTAAGTTCTGACGAAGGCGTTACCGCCGAAACAATAGCCATCGAAATCTAAAGAAAAGAAATTACCAACCTCATGCAAGTTTTGAATTCGAAAGCTTCGATTTTAGGCTAAGAGTGCTTGGCCGGTTTTCCGAAAAGGCTCTTTTAGAACGTGGAAAGAATTAAAGTAAATTGCGTTTCACACCCGCATATTTCTCGCAGCAAGCTCTTTTTTTAAGACTATCAGTAATCGCCCGAAAAGCGCAAAATTTGGTAATTTCAACCTGTGCTTATATCTTGGAAAAACCGTTTTTTTTCGCAACGCAGCAGGGAAAATAAGATTGATACTCACGCGTGAGCAAGTGTCTTTGGCCAATTCACCTACTGGGGTGGGGTGGAGGGCAGGGGACGCCTCGGAGCGAAAATCGAGCGATGGCGTCTAAGTGGGGTATATTTGGTCAAGAATTGTTCCTTCGATTTGGTCGAAACTTCGGATTAAACGTCTGACTATGATACTAGAAATTTTCTCAACACGTTCATGTGCTTTTCGTCCCTCCAACGAAGTAATAGTTGAATTGCGCAGCCGATCTGAAACAATTTTATTTTTTGGATTTTTCGGCGTTACAAGAGAATGTTTTCAGTGATAGTTATAGTGATCGTGACAGTGACAGTGGCAGTGAAAGTGATGATGATAGTGATAGTGATAGAGACAGCTTCCTAGTAAGTGGTTGTCCATACCCAGGACACGCTCTCCTGTACCAATGTTGTGACTCTCAATTTTCCCACGGTCTCAATCACCTACCGAGACGGCGGTGTGGAATGAAGGCGCTTGCTGCAAGAGAGCGCAGACGCAACGACAGTTTCGCACAAAGACGCAATGCCCCCGCTTGCGAGTGCCCCGAACGCGACGACGCGACGCCCGCTGTCTATCAACGGTGAGCGTTAGACTGCAATTGAGTTGTTCTCTCCGCAATCCTGTCTACACCACCGCTAATGATATGTCTGATTTTTGATTCTACGATATCGGTAAACGTAATATCGTATAATACCAGCCTGGCCTATTTCATTGCATTCAATACTTAGAAGATATCATAAAGGATAAGAAGGATAAAGTCCTCGGCGCTGATCAATCCATGAGGGATGAGTCATGCATTCGTCTTCAATTTTCAATTTCGCTTCAGGTGACTGAATGCATATTTGGCCCTTACAATGACATGCGGTGCCCTCTCGCTGTATAAAGTCAGTGCTGCATATCCTCGCAGATTTGTCTGCGACCAGTTCGTTACCATTTTACCTGGGAGCGCGAGATCGAACCATTGACCTTGAGTGTGAAGCACAGCGCCTCTAACCACTGCGCCACATGCGCTCCTAACGTAATAACATCAATGGATAATATAAGCGTGCAACTATGACTCCGCCGTTTTGTGCTCAAGAATAATGAAGATAAGCGAATTCTTTTCACCCGTCCTAAAGTGCGTCCAAACGTTTCTTGATAGTAAGTGTCCAACTAAGTTTACGAGCTTCATTCAAAAATTCAAAAATTCGTTTTTCCAAGTAAGCGAAAGTATCAAATAACGTCAGTCGAAGCATTCAGAATTGATTTGTCAACATTGATGAGAAATGGATCTTTTTCAAGAGGCAGCGTTGTCCAAATCAGTGACTCTCATCAGGTCAGCAAGGAACACCAACACCGAAACCAAATCGATTTGCGCCATAAACAATATGATCATTTTTTGGGACCGAAGTGGGCCGATTCATTGGGACTTGTTGCAAATCGGTCAGACCATCAACGCTAAGCGATATTGTCAGCAACTGGACCGTTGCAATCAAGCGATTCCACGTCACCGCCGTCGCCAATTTATTTTGCTTCAGGATAATGCAATGCCACACATTGCCAAGAAAACGCGGAAGAAATTGACCGATTTGGGCTGGGAGCACTTGGATCATCGGCCGTATTCGCTAGATCTGTCTCCGTCCGATTTCCATCTCTCCAGATCATTGGAGCAATGGTTGGACAAGAAGACGTCTCAAAACAGTCATTTGCGTCGAGAATTGACTGATTGGTTTGCATCGAAAAATAATGAGTTGTATGAGCACGGAACTGATTTGTTGCCGGAGCGTTGGCAGAATTGCATTCAAGCAGACGGAAAATATTTTAATTAGCGTTAATTGATACTTTCGATACTTAACAGAATAAATTTTCAAATTTTTGGTGGAGTCCATAAAGTTAGTTGGAGTCCTAATACTTGGGTATAAGACACAAGTGAAAAACCGAGCTTACTCGTTGAAGTGGAACTCTTCAATCAACCATTCAAAAACTGAGATTTCTCGCTCCGACACAGCCCCACGTCGCCAGTTATCAAATAAGCCTTTTTTGACATTTCTACAAAAGTAAATTGAATGCGTAGCAGACGTGTAGATTTCTCGCCGGGCAGAGCTCATTCTTTGGATGATTAGTAATCAGTCGACAGCGTGATCGTTGCTGATTCCAGCGTTGTTCTTGTAACCTAAAGAAACGTTTCTCTGCCGCACAGCAGGTAAAATAAGTTGAATTCCTAGGTGCGATTAAGAGGGACATGGCCAAAATACGTGCCGCTTATCCGAAGTCGTAAAAGCGATTCAAGGTCGATCGATTATCACCTCAGCTAGCGACACTTCAATTGGCCAAAAACGTCCTTGGTCACTCATGTTAATTCAACTTCTGCGTTGTAGAGAAAATATCTTTTCAGATATAAGCGCAGCGTTGGAATCAACAACGACTACCCTATCGAATGGATATCACTAGTCCAAAGAAAGAGCTCTGTCCGATGCACGTTTGAGGCTAGTCTTATTTTGAATCTTACAGCTTTATAAAATGGTCTTTAAAAAAACAGGCAACGTGGGACTGTAGCCAGAAATCTCAGCTTTTGAATGGTTACTAACACTTCGGTAGAAAAATCCTGTCCAGCGATTAAGGTTGGTTTTACATTTATCCCCTTATGACCGCAAAGTGCCCGCTATTTATCTATATGCTTTTTATATAAAGAATATTTTATATAATGGTTCTATGCTACTTTTGAAACAATGACTTTAGTGTACCTGAAAAAAAACGGCGTTTGCGGAAATTTTACTTTGCACATTTGTCGACTAATGCTTGAAGTTGCTTGGTTTTGGCGTCGTTCAACAGCGTGTTTTCTCAAGAACATTTCACTATTACACACTCATACTTTTGTTTTTATAGTCGAAGCCGTTATACGAAATTAGTCACACAGTCTCACGTGGTTAGTCGCAAAAATGTGGTTTGCTCAGTTTAAAAAGTCCATATGGGATATAATGAAAAATCACATGTGACGAAAATTTCTAACATTACCACTGATTTTTGAACTCGAACCTACCTTTTGGACATTTTGGGCAGCATTGTGGTCCTGCTGTGGAGTTTATAAAGCGTTTAATCTGGTCGGTAACGGCATTCGTCCATCTGTTGCCACTGGAACATCTTGAAGTTACCTTTAATAGGTCGTAAGTAGAAAATGCGTCTTTTGATCTCCAGTCGTTGATGCAAGTCATAAATTCAAATCTTTTCTCTTATTTTAGAAATGCGGGATACTCCTTGCATCGACCATTCGAGTGCGCGTTCAATAAAGCCAAATGATCATTCATACTGTTAACGAAACGATCAGGTTTTTTTCTGTTGCATACGTTAAGGCAGGGATAACTGTAGAGTTAAAAAAGTAGGCAGGAATTGCATGTGCTTAGTTTCTTCACCAAATCCTCATACTTTCAAACGCTCCTCATGCCGCTCCTTTCCTCTTTCTCAACTTTCCAGTTCGATCGCCCATCATTTAATTTTACGACCTAGATAGACGTAGCTGGAGCGCTCAGGAATTTTCATTCTGTAAAATATTGTTTTGCATGGTTTAGTCAGAGGCCATTCTTTCCTTGAACGTTTTCAAGATTGGTCAACAATTTTTTGCACCAGAATGATGCATGATTATGAAAATGATAACATCAGCAAAGCGAGGATGGTGTATTGTCTACCACTGATTTCTATTCCCATCTTGTTCCGTTACAATGTTCGCATGACGGTTGGAGGGGAACAATGACATATGTAGTGTGTGAGGCCACCTTGGATGTTCAAATTCTGTGTCTGCTTTACTTCAACTGAAAAGGCCTTTGAATAGTGAAAGTGGGATAGAGTTCTGTCCTTGCACTCCCGTGAAACCGCAACGAACCTTTTTATAGCTTGGGAGTAATCTACTGTACTAAATTTCTTTCAAAACCGTGTTTTCCACGGCTGTCCTTTGTCCAGCACTCGGCCAATTCTGTTCAGGATGACTAGAGTGAGAAATTTATAGGCGATAGACAACAAACAGATTGGACGAAACCTGCTAGTATCATGATGGCTTCTTTTTTGAGAAAAAAAATGGCCTTGTTGATACACTAATCAAGATTTAACTACATCTGATAAAAAATTTAGGAGTATACCAAGTAGCAGTATTGTTTCAATCACAACATAGCGTTTTTGTTTGGTTAATGTAAAACCACGATGTTCATCATGTCGTCAAAATTCCTGTATGCTCACATTTGCCCCAAAACTGTGCAAGATCGCACATCTAAAGATTAATCTGTGACTGTGCTAGATCGCACATCTAAAGATTATTCTAAGATCTGAGTCTATAAAAGCAATAGATAAAAATGGCTCCAAGTCATGTCATACGCTTCCAGATATCTCAGCGACAGTGGAAATGCATAATTTCAGACAAAGCTTCTATGTTCGCCTATTCTCCGAGAGCACTACCCCTGACGCCAAATCCCCTTACTCTTTTTACTTCTTTCGTCTAAGCTCTTCTCAATAGTAGCGAAACTTTTCCGTTTAAAGGGAAGGTTAGAGCAGTGTAACAATGTTTCTTTAGTCCAAGGATGCTGAATGATATGCAAAACGCCAAACTTCATGCGGGAGTTCAAGCCACGTATCACTTTTGGTGATAGAAGTGATAGCAGAGAAATGACCTTAATAGTGTAGTAGAAAAAACACACGCGAGTTCAATTCCTGCTTGAAGTTCCAAGCCTGCATGCCAGTTGAGATTTTACGATATATAGATATAACGCAAGAGCGCATATGGCGCAGTGTTTAGAGGTGCCCTGCGTCGCACATGAGGTCACTGGTTCGATCTCGCGCTCATGGCTCACCAAGCCATCCATCCCTCCGGGGTCGGTAAATTGGTACCAGACAGGTCTCAGACTTGTCTGGGAGGATAAGCAGCACTGACTCGGTTCAGCGGGAGGCCACCGCGAGTCATTGTATAGGCCAGATTTGCATTCAATCACCTCAAACGAAGTTAAAAATTGAAGTCGAATGCATGGCGCATCCCTCAGGGATTGATTAACGCCGAGAGCTTTATCCTTTATCCTTTTATAGATATAATGTCATGAATTGTGGTGAGAGGTCAAATTGAAAAGCTCTTTTGTCTGTTTGAAAATCGCTATTGTTCAAGAACTACGAGCATAGAGTAAGTAGGAACACACTTTGGTATCTTAAAAAGCACGAAGTTACAATTCTTTGATTATCTTTGCAGGAATTTCACTTTGTCGCCACTTCAGTATCGTTTAGTTCTCCAATAATCGAGAAAAAGGATGACAGATCTCCAGTGGAAGGTTGACCCGATTAGTTTCTTTCTTACTCGATTAAATCATATAACGCGGAATAAATGGAACATACCAACTGTAATTTGCCTATCGCTGTTCAACTTTCTCACTACTGCCGTGTTAATCAGTATCCTTGGAACACTATTCTCACTCTCTACTAAGCACAGCCTACGGTTGTTCTTGTGGTGTTCAGAATGTAATTGCGTTGATATCTTAGCAGGTAAGTAATATTCTACTAAAATTCACTTTTTGGATCATATATTGAATAAGCTTGAATGCTCAGGCTCGTACAACGTTAGACCATGAGCTTTTCGGTTTGACAAAACTCACTCGTCTGTTACTACTTAAGTTCAAATTCAGTATATACACTTCTACATTCTTCGCAATAATTTTCATGAGATATCTGACTTGTTCTAATAGGCGTTTTATCGTTGAATATAATCATGATTTTGAACTCAAAACAGAGTGTTAGCCTGTTCTCGCATTTGTGAAAGAAATACCTTTATCATTCAATAATCCCTGAATACTACCTCACTGCTGTATCTATCAAAATCTAAGATAATGTTAGATTGTAAAATCTCCTTTTTTTTGTATAGTTTGAGCATTTATCTGAAGACTGTGCTCATTTCAATAACAAATCACACAAGGCTCTACATCGTTCATTTCACCAAGCAATGACACCGAGAAAATAGACTACGTCTCTTTGTCAAAATTCTTCAAAGAGAGATGAGCAAAGGAAGTGGTCGCCTGGTAAATAAAAACTGAAATTTCTCTTTTACTTTACTCAGAACTTGAATCTTTTTAATTTACTTAATTTAGACACAGAAATACTTCAGGTCATCTTTCTCGCTCATCCCTCAGCGATTGTTTAATAACAAGAACTTTATCACTCAACTATTTTTTAGGGGGGATCAAAGATGAACATTTCACTGTTGTCCGCCTTTGATCATCCGGACCATGTCTACGTCATGATGACATCATGGAATAAATATGGGTCTGTTTGAATAGTTTTCATTTAAGATATTGTTGTTGCGCAAGCACATTACGAAGAAAATATGATTCAATACAAATGTCATGCCAAAGAATTTTTTAAGCTGGTTGCCTATGCTCAACACACAACGCTCAACGCTCAATTTTAAGTGGTGACACATGGGGCAATATCTGATCCAAAATTGGTCACGGATTTGCTGGATTTCATCTGGTTCTAGATAACACCGTGGCAACCAGAGGAGATGAGAAGGGGAAGTGTAGAACATTAGAACAAGTCATTCCATACTTTTACAAGTATTTAGAGCACTATCGCTTCGTATCTTCCGTATCATCTGACCTTCGTTCATCGCTGAGTGATCTCAGCCCTCAAGTTTCTCATTTTGCGCCATCGCGTGCGAGAGTAACGCCGTGAATTCTCATTGTCTTTGGATTTGTGGACATCACAGCTTGCTCCAGAATCTTCGTGAAGAACTGTGATCATTGTGGCCATCTGGTGGTCATCTTGCTGCGCATTTGACATCTCCAGCAATATAGCTAGCAATGGCCTTTGTCCATCGGTTGTTGATACAGAGGATCTGAAAGTTGTGTGAATTGAAATTTCTAGTCTTTTTTTCTCATATGTGAAGTAGAGGATATTCCAATTTCAGTCCTCATCTGTGCGTTTGACAACATAAAGTGACTTTTAGCCCGCATACGTAACGACCATTCCGCTCAGTATATGTTAAGGCAGGACTGAACATTAAGCCAAGTGTGTGAATACAATATTTAGTACTCTTGACTTTGGTCACTATGTCCATTATGCTCTTAGACGCTGCTCAAGCCGTTGTTTCCTCTTGCTCGCTTATGGAGCGAAGTCGCCATCACAGTGATTTTGCGACCTGGACACATGAATGGAACATTGCGGGATTTTTTCGCTACACAGTAATGATCATTCAAAAGCACTTTGTTCTTCGTGAACTTGTTTTTGCAAGATCCACTTTAATCAGCCAGCCTTTTCACGAATATTGTCGCCGTCGGTCAGCAATTATGCTTGATCTCTGCTCGCGTTGAGAGTTATCAATCAAGTAAAGCTGAAATAGTGCAGTTATCAAGCATCGATTTTAACTCTCGTGGAGCGCCATTCTAATGTTTGCATAATGTTCACAGTGTGAAATTAGACAAGTTTCGTTTCAACAGAATTTAAGTGTTTGGAGTACGCAAACTCTGGCTGACCAAGTCTTTGCGGTTACTGTTTTTTAGATTGAACCACAGGCCTTCTTCAAGGAATGTGATTAAAACAGAGAGGTCTCTTGTTACCTTGCCAGATTATTGATAATTTTTGTTATCAATGAATGTAATCTGTGGTTCCAAATTCCTCTGACAAATTGAGTTCTTTACATTTCTACTACTTTAATATTGAAACGAATAATTTTCATGATATTCTCAAGCTTTCTTCTTTATGCTAAGAGATTCTTCTGAATTTTGCGAAAAATGAAAACTTCGAAATAAAGAAGAGTTGAGTACTCTTTAAATCCGCAGAACTTCCATGTAACAACGACATCGGCTAAGAGCAACTTACGTTATATTGTGATCTGTTCTCTTACGTTAAGTTCCTTCTAGCAAAGGCTTCAATGTTTTCAGCTCAGCAAGTGCAGATTCTAAAATTGTGAGCTACCATGAATGGTTTCAATCGGGATGATAAAGTCAGCGAAGTTAAACAGCCTTTCACCCTATTCCTAACATTCCAAGCTTCTGGTTTCATTGCAGGGTTACTCCAGCGTTCCTTTAAATTTACTCAGTTACCGGTTGAATTACGCGGACCTAGTCCAAAGTTTGCTGCGGGTATTTCAAGTAAAAAGTGGTAGTGTAATCGGCGACTAGTAGTGACAGAGGATGTGGGGTCGCTACGTAGTAAACACGCCCAGTTAGGGCCCGCTGAAGTCAGCCGATTAATTCCAAGATTGCTTGAAAGATATATGATTTTTTGTAGGGTACTTTTTTCTTTGCTAAAAGAAGATGCTGTTACTTCACCAGCTTTATGACTTAATGTCTTTGGATAAACGACTACGACGGCTGAAGCCGACCTTGATGTACTTCGTTCTAACCGTCTATGTGTCCCATCCAGATTGTTAGCTGTCCGATTGTATCGATGCCTCATGAAAGGGTGAAATGCGGGTTTGTTTTCCCCTAACGTCAAGGTTTTGCACATCAGTCAACATCACCGGATATCTGTAATATCATACCACCGCTAAAAAGCGGTCCAATAATAGGAAATTTTGTCGCTCACATATATCCAATATCTGTCAGCGTAACTGGATCAATGCCGATATGGCTTAGCAGGCCAAACGTTGACAGATTAGTTGCTAAGAGACTGATGCACTGTAGCGGAGAAAAAGAGATGGCATAACAGGCACTGATAGTGCACATGGTTGAGCACGCGCCCTCGGAAATAGTGGAAACGGGTTTAGATCCCGCCTGACGTCAAAGTTTTGCGCACCACTCACCATAACGGGGTATATTTGTAGCATGATACTGCCGCTAGAAGGCGATTACATAAAAGTATTTCTGAATCCTCTGGTCATGGTCGAATTCGTTGTAACAACAAAACTAACTCCACCAACTTTTTCAAAGTAACAGTCCTCTTTCCAAATCAAACGGAAAATCAAATAATTAATGTATTAGGGTTCCAATCATGCCGATCACGGCATTCAATAAATTCCTTTGCTAAACAACCTAGTTATCTATGAGGAATCTGCATGCACGATACCGGGTACTAAACAGATATAGACGCTATGATATTTCTTCCGAATGGGCCAACCTAAATGGCTTTGGAATTTCAACAGCGTATTTGTAATCAGTCTTCCTAGCGTTCCAAATTAATATCTCGTTTGAAATCGAGGGCATAAGATCCAATTTCTCAAAAAATTTCTACCATTGTTTAGCTTGCTGAGCGCTGAAACGGAAGTGCTCCAATAGTCTGTTTCGGTAAAGTAAAAGGAGCCTGTTTACTATAAGCAGTGTTTCACCGCCATGTATTGTAATCCTAGTAACTTGAGTTCCATCTTTTAGCCAGTTTTACTTCTCAACAGTGTGTTAAATTAGTGCTCTGAAAAAATACAGTTTGTGGATTCACTCACGTCTCACGAGATCCATTATCGCTTTTCATCCTCGTTCAATCCTACTCGGAGGTACAATTCTACTTCGTTAATTTGACATGGAAGGCAACCAAATTGCAGTTTTCTTATCCAGCGTATACAGCTTATACATATGTCTTACTATTCATCTATTTTGTACATTTGTTTCCTCGTGGCCGCCATTTATTGTAGCGATTGTAATACAATGAAACAGTAATAGTTAGCACCTGAATCGCGTGATACTTTCCAAAAAAGTTTTTTGTATGGTAACATTATTGAGAAAACTTCTCATTTAGCGCATTTCACATAGCATGTGTGTTAAATATCATCGACTATTCAAAAAGAGCCAATAAACTTTTGAACAGTAGACTACTGAAAGAAATTACGTGGCTGCACTACAGTTTCTCCACTTTGCTCACCTACAAAGTGATATAAATGTGGTATAAAATGCTTATCTATGTGTTGTCTGTTAGAAAATGACTTGATGTTGTAGCAATCTATATTTGTGGACTGTATATTGATGAGCATTAGTAAATAATCGCTCAAGTGCTCAAGTCATCAAGTTTTTCAGATTTGATCATTCGTTTGATATACGATTCCCTACTTCATAGCTAAATAAAGGAAAGTGTAGGCATTTCTCACGTGGCGAAAAACCATCAGCTCCTAAATTCTTTTCACAGAGACACAGTACACTGTCGTTATTGCGATTATCAGCGAAAGGAGCTCGTTCCGGCGTCTAAAACAGTCGTATTTCCCGAATTCACTTCAATGTGCCTTCGTCGTGAAGGAGCAACGTATATATCTCTAACAGAAAAACACAACGACTCGTACGATTTTTCCGTGCCGATCACTGATCGTACAAACCAAGGTTCGGCCTTTTTTGTTGAATTTTTCGCATTCTTGGAAGAAAAATGACTGATTTAAGCCTTTCTTGCACTTTAGAATTTGATTTTGCGCAAGCAGATTTTCAGTCCCAACTCAATATTTCGCTGCCTGCCTTGCTCCTCTGCATGGTGTGGAGAAAAAGTGGTTGTTATTAGCCGAGTTTATCGAACATCATAAACTTCAGGTGAGTATCTAATTCTATGTGTTTAGAAAACTATAAAGATTGAAGAGAAGAGCATACCGCATTGGCCACTCATACTCTTCTCACCTTGTCTTTTTTCATACCTCAGGAAAAGAACTACGTGGAGGTAATCTCTTATTTATTACATTTTGCGGTTTAACACCGAAGAAGGTAGAAAAATCTATAACCGCGCAGAGATCTGTCTTCAACTTCGTCATTGATGTACCGAGACGAAGTAGAGGAAGGATGTTCTTTGCACTAGAATTTTCTTCCATCTATCTTTCTTTAGAGCAATGTTCAGGGAGTTTCATATTTCTACATATACAAATATGAATTGGACCAGTACAGTAGGTTACTGTTAGATGATTATGTTCGCTACGGAGAGGCTGAAGTCATTGTTCTTCGCGACCACTCAAAGAGAGCTAAGAAACAGTGGCACCAACCTCAACTTCAGGTTAGTGTTATTGCTCAAATTCCATTTCTTATAAATCTTATGATTTATGCAATATTTTAGCATGAATTCATGAAAGTTGATGTTGTTCTTATGATATTGTGGTTCAATGGCCTCTGCCAAATGATTTTACTAGCTGTATATTCTATTGCTTTTATAGACCTCGCTCAAAACAATATAAAGTCTGATAATGTATCTTGAGCCTATCATGATGAGTGTTATGCACTTATACAGTCAGACACGTGTTTTGGCAATACAACCTCATCAGTAGCACGGTCTTTTCGGTTTAGCGAATCCTTGCTGGGAGATAGAACTTGTCGGGAAATTCTTAGCCTGAAATTTTGGAGCACTTTGAGAGTGACGTCACAGTGATTTAACTTTTACTGAAACCAAAATGAGGAATGATATTGGCTCGCTGACAAGTCAAAACTATAAGTCGCAAAGTTCGCTCATCTTAATGACATGACGTGCTAGAGCTGTTTTAGAGTTAGTTCGTAAGAACGAACGCTACAACATATTTTGGGGATAAAGAGCATTCTGGTTGGCGTAAGATAAAAAACTCGTTTGTTCTGTCTTCATGTCTCGCTGTGCTAACATCTTTTTGGTTTCATTGACAATTTATCACCCACACATTGCACTGTGAATCAGATGACAGCTATCATTTTTGATACATAGCTTACAAAAGTTGTTCTACAAAGGTTGGAACGAGTTTCATCGTCTGAGTCCAGCGGTGATCATTCTCTTCTTTGTATAGTTAGAATAATGTAGAAAATCAGTCAATAATAATAAACAGGGGTATCGATGTGTAATATTCTATGGAAGGATTTCAATGTAACAGCTTGACTTCGTCATTCTATTGGGTATTATCTTAGAGTTATAGCAAATGTGATAAGCAAGAATGGAGTGCACGTAAGTACTGATTGAAGCCGAAGGATTTGTCTGTAAGGACGAAACACGTGTATCGGGCTGTACAAGAGCCCTTACCAGACCACATAACATGTTGGCTCAAATAATAGTAAAAGTCTCTTGAAATTTGAGCGTGGTCTTAATAAAACACTCGAAAGAAAGGTATAATGTTGGAGGATTTGTTGGATCGTTCTTCAGTGATAGTTTCGTTGATATCGAGGCCAACTCGAAAGTTGAAAACAGCTCATCTAAACGAACTTCCAGCTTCCAGCTGAGGACAGCTCATTACGAGTTTTCGGGCAGAAATGCTACCGACTCTTAGGTTGTGGAAATAAGAGAGGCCTAAAGGTCTTGGTGCGGATTAGAGCCACTTTCTTGCGCACTTTGATAAATATCTCTAACATTACGCTACCTGCGTCTCTATCAAAGTGAACAAGTCATGCAAAGTAATCTGAACTCAAGTAATTGCGTTTTTCAAAGGAATGTCTCACACGTGCTCGCGGTCATTCTAAATGGGTGGCAATGATCGACCTTGATGAAAGGCTGACTTCCACGAAGTGCAATAGGACTATTTCCGACTACCTTCGGTTTGTATACTCAAAAGACTTTTTGTGCAATTCCACATTTACACATCTGAGTGGGAATAGTCCTTTTCGCTCAATTATAACTTACACGAGGTTGACATTTCTCCTTCTTGAAAACTGATGAATAACGTTTCGGCCACTCCACCTTCGGCATAGCCTAGACGTATATATCATACCATATCTGATTACTCGCTCAATATTTCGTATACATCATGAATCCGATAGAAAAGAATTCAACAGTCCAGTCATATTGAAAATCCCACCTCCTTACACCTATACGGGAGAAGTCAGCGATCTTATGTGACATACTGTTAGAAATGAACTATATTCAGACTAGAAGGTGAATCTGAGATAAAGTGCTATATCACTTGTTGTGTTCAGGCAATCTCCCCTCCTATTTATTTTTGGGCATTAACGATTTTTCCAAAAGGCTTTGAGGATTTTCCGCGCTGTTTTTTATTCTAGTCCCAGGATTCTCACTATCACGTCAAAGTCCGCATCGCTGTGTATTTCTACTCTGTGCGCCTTCAAAGGCTTTCTTGTTTAGCTGCTGGCTTTCCCTTCTAGGTGTTCTTTAAACCTTCAGGGACCGCCATAGAAATCTATGTGCGGACAGCGAGCTGTGCGATTTTCATTGCTTGATTAAGGGGTTTTTCCCCGTTTTGCAAATTTTTTGGAACTCTTATGTTTCTTTGATAGGACACGATTTTCGATACTCGGTTATATGCTTTTTGTTCACATATATGTCTCGCGTTTAGAGAAAAACGCTGGATTATACGCTGTCATACTGAATTTGGCAATCAACCAATTATATCCAATTGTACAAAGGACATTTCTATGAAAGTCTGTAGTTTTGATCTTTTTAGTTTTATACAAGAGCCATGAACTGTCATAGTAACTGGAAATTAGAAAATAGTGAGTAATATCAAAAATGATGATGCATGCTGCATGTGATAACAGCTCGTCGATAGCTATCACTGTCGCTAAGTTTATATCAGTCTTCGTTTACTTCCGATTATTTAGAGCTGATATATGTGAGAGAATACTGAGAATTATGGATAGTGGAGGAATTTTGAGCGTGGATGGACAATCGTGTTTCAGTGAAAAGCTTGGAACATTGGCATCATGCGTATTGGTCAGAATTATGTGCCTCCAAAGGAGTATTCTCGGTACTTTCCCTTCATGCGCACCCATATTCAAAAAAAGCATTTCTCAATCTTTCAGGGTTGGTAATTATTCGACAGCTTGTATTTTGAGAATTTAAAGGATGTATGTTGTTTTTCAAATAGTTTTTATATTATGCGTAACGGTAAGAATAAATTCGCATTCAAGCATCTTACTCTGGACAGAGCTTTAAATTTACACTTTCACTAACCATTCGATAATAACAATCTCAATGATTTCAATGATAGAGGTAAAAAAGGATAAAACTCTCGACGTTGTTCGATGTTTAAGGGATGCGCCATGCATTCGTTTTCAATTTTCAATCTTGTTAAGGTGATTGAAAGCATATGTCACCCTTACAATGACTTGCTACGGCCCCCCGCTGTTTCGAGTTGGAATTGCTTATCCTCCCGAACTCTGGCATCAATTTACCGACTACGGAGAGAGGAGTGGCTTGATGGCTCATGGGAGCGAGATCGAACCATCGACCTAGTGTGCGACGCAGAGCACCACTAACTGCTGCCCTACAAGCGCTCTAAATTCAATGATATGTTTGGTTTTCGAGAAGGAGGACCTTTCAGCGCGTTGTTACAGCTGAAAGAATATTGAGTTTCGCACTCGGCGCCAGTCGACCGCGCGGCGCAATTTACATGTGGTGTGTGATGCGCATCAAGTGCAAAACGCAATATTCTCATAGCTGTAACAACACACTAAGAAGTCTTCCTCAAAGGCCAAGCATATTATTGAAATCGTTAAGATTTGTGTTATCGAATGGCTATGAAAGAATGATAGAAAAGCCTTGTCCAGCGAAAAACCCCAAGTGCGCAACACATTATATTCTTGTCTCTACGGTTCGTTAAGAGCCTTTTTTTCAAAAGGCAAGAGCACCATTGAAGTTTTCGAGACTCTCAAGTAACAATAGTGCTAATGAAAAGAAATGGAATCTTCATTTCAGTGTTACAACGCACTAAAAGGTTTTTTTGGAATACTAAAAGTGCTATCAAGTTTTTCAAAATTTGTGCTATCGAATAATTGCAGATCTTTATAAGCTTTGCTCACCGATAAGTGCTTGAGTGTGAAACCAAACTTTCTTTTTAACGTTACAGCGCAATATGAAGGCTTTCAAAAGTATAATATGCCTTCAAATTTTCGAAACTTAAGCTTCAGAATGACTTCTGAAATGTCTGGAAAGGCCAAAAAGTACACTTTTTTGAACGTGAGAACTGATAGGGAAAGTTCGTGCCCTCTACTATGAAGAACGCGCGCTTTTCTTACACTTACTCCGGCTACATTCAACAGTTACCTCCACATAAACCTCTATTAGAGGTGCTTGGTCGTAGAAGATATGCTGTCAAGCTACGTTCCTCCAAGAAAAAGGATACAAATGCACAATGAGCGTTAAAAGCTTGCTTAATTTTTCGCAAGGATGTGATATTGGCGCTGAAAAAAAACGATTTCGAGAGAATTAGTCGCTCTGTAAATTGAAAAGGCTTTGTAAAATGTTCATTTGTGATATTCTGTAACTATAAAGCACCTCTGACGTGTAAACTTTAGCTACAATTACCAGTAAACAACCTATAACGTCTAAGCGGCGGATTAACTACTTTGATGTGAAATGTAATCTTCTTGCCGCTCTCACAGCATTCAATGAAAACGCTTTATAAAACCAATTGCTTCATCAAAATTCTGAATATTTGGGCTATGCGACGATTTCTAAAACTTTAGCGAAGAGTCGTATTGAAGCATTAGCCGAGCAAACGAAGCCAACTAAGTGTGAAACATAATCCTATTTTTGTTGCCACAACGTAATGAAATCGAACATGTTGTTGAAATCGCATAAGCTTTCGAATAATTACCATATGTTTGAGACAAGGCTTCTATTTAGCGAGGAAGACCTCCAAGCAGTCGTGTATTATGCCTGGTGCACGTGGTCCCTTAAGGGGTTGATGAGATATTCAAAGTGATCTTCCCGTCTGGTCAATGTAATCTTCACCGCATATAGTGCAAGAAATCTCGTGTTTTGTACCCGAACTCGTGCAATTTCCGTCGCCACCATGAGGACATACTACGCAATTGTCAGTTTTACATAGGCAGTATTTCCGTACCAATTGGCGACGTAAGTTATTAGAAGGAATTTCTATACTTCCTATGGAGTTTTCCAGACCACTGTTTCTTGAACACATTTTTATTGCTGCACTGATTTCATTTGTTATAGAAGGTAGTTTTGAAAATATCTTCCCATTGGTATGTAACAACATCGTTTTCGTTATAATGTTACGCAGCCTATTTCTCCTTATTGGCCTACTTCCAGTGGCTGCTCTTTTGTAGCCATTTGAAGTGGCTATCTGTCGTCCCAAGCTCCTCTCTCCTCCCTCGTACAAGCACTTGTAGCGGTTCGGAACATGTTTCGAACAAGTGCTCTAATCGTGTGTGAAGGGTGGGAAAAGAGGTAGTGCAGTAAAATGTTACTATCATTTTGTTCGCGTTGCCATTCTGTTATGTTGCCACTTTCAGAAAGGTGAATTTTGACGTTCAGAAATGAAAGCCCGATCTCCTCAGTCTTTCCGTGTTTAGGAATGTTTCCAATCAAACAATAGCAGAATTATCAGTTCGACAGCGATGAATTCTTAGGACCGAATTTATGCCACAAAAGTACGTTAGTAAAAGTCAGGTGAGCCAGCTCATGAATATGTCATGAGCGAAAGCTCTGGTAGTAAAATAAGATAGATTTATTTTCTTTGTTTTTTCATAATGACCAAGCAATTCTTAACAGTCCATATCCAGTAAGGTATATACTTTTCACGCAAACTTCCCTACATTGCCATAGCTTGTTGTGTTTATTTTTATATCTCTCTTAGAAATATATCTTCTCTTGACACTAGTAAAGACCTGTAATAAATTTCGGTACTGTTCTATTATGGCGGCGCCACTTGAGGCCTTCGGTAAAATCGTACTTTATGCTTTTGCAAAACGTTTTTGTAGTTTATCTATAGCTCAAATCAAATGAATTTCAATGGCATATTTAATTTCTTATTTAGCTTATTTTTGGCGCCGTACCAGCCAAGAAAAGATTTCACTTCGTATTCGAAGACTTCTGACTGGATAAAAGTTTTGTTGTAATGAAATTTCAATATAGTTGGCTTTCGGAAAGGACTTCTTCTCGCTTTGTAGCGACCGAAAGAATATTAAGTCTCACACTCAAACCTTTCAAACCCACTCTTCTTGTGCGAATTGCAGAGCTCTGAAAAGTTCTTTAGAGAGCAAACACATTTTTCTTGATCAGAAAGAATTACTCTATCTAGTGGTTAAAATTTTGCTATAAAAAAACTTTATCAGGCGACAAATCTCCAAATGTGAAACAAAATCTCATTTTGACTGGTACGGCGTTAAAAACAAGCAATATGAGAAATAAGATATACCCTTGAAATTCACTTGATTTAAGTCATCAGATAATCATGGATTCGTCAGATAACAGCGAAGAATACGCTTATACCGAAGGCCTCAAGTCGCCCCGCCATAATAGGAGGGTACCTAAAAATTCTCTAAACTTTCCTGTTATCATCATTTGGCGTTGTAGTGAACGAGTGTTTCACTCGGATACCTCCAAGACTGCAAAGAAACCGTCTCAAAAACGAAATCTTCGAGCAGCAGCCAAAGTGAGACGTCAAATATTTGATGACCTTTGTGAATAATGGATGTGCAAAACGCATCAAGTGCAAAAACTACTGCAATTCGTGTAGTGAATTGCAATGACCGGACATGTGAAGCCAATCAATTAAAAATTACTTGGATATGATTGCACTAGTATATGCAATAAGATACATGTTCTTATCGTTATCCTTCCAAATAAGTTTGGTACCGATTTACCGACCTCGGAGGGATGGATGGCTTGGTGAGCCGTGAGCGCGAGGCCGAACTATCGACCGTGCGTGCGACGCAGAGCACCTCTATCACTGCGTCCCGTGCCCACTAATTTAGGTACTATATGAATTTTTTGAGTTATCAATAGTGTGATCGCCTTCATGACCAATGATGAACAAACGTTTTCTCGGCAAGGTTGGATGCATTCTTCTCAGAGAAAAGAGGCTGGAATTCAATAAAGTCGATGAACACCGATGAGTTGGTTGTAGTTCTCTGAATCTTTTTTCCCTCGTGGTAGAGATGATAATCCGACGGGCAATTTCAGCCATAGGGTGGATGTGGTACCGTGGTCCAGACCGGTTTTTCCATGATGAGGCGAATCGACTTCGCAATGAAGTCCAGGATTATCTTGATGAAGAGTGACACTGAGCCGTTTTGGACGTTTTCTTCGCACTGCTGTTAACAACTAACTTCCGGAGTTGATTTCTGCAAATATTGGCAATAATCGTCTGCTTCATGTCCAACAGTTTCCAAAAAAAAATTTCCGCCATTTCCAGATGGCAGAAAGCATGACCTTAGCTTGAAACTTGGCCTCGGTTGAGCTAGCAGATCTATGCTGTGAGACAGCCAGTAGCGTGGCACAGGTTATTCTTGTAATAAAGCAAAGATCCATCTCCGATTATGACTGACTTGAAAAGGCTCTGCCTGTGCTTTTGCAGATGGTCACGCACAGCAATGTCGTGATTGGTGAATGCATGAAATGCCTATCAAGACGTCACTTTACGGTCCGCTACGCCATTTAGGCGAGCGATGGTGCTACGGTGCGACGGCCAAAGTACTAGAACATTCTCAAACACAACAGCCTTTTAGAAATTGGCAGTTTGAAAGAAAAGAAAAAGTTAATAAACTAATATTGCGAAGGAAATCACGGGGCTGCCCGATAGAACAGTATATGGTAAATGATGTGGGTTAGTCGGTATTTATGAACTTTCCTGCATGCACTTCTAATCATATTCCTAATTCTCATATTTCTTATGATTTACTAGCTTTTTTCTCAATTTTTATATTTTGGGTAGCTGAATTGATGCCAACCTGGAGATATCACAACACTTCGACGGTTGGGCCGCCCGGATACACTGCAAAATACATAGTTGACTCAAAAAAGGTAATATAAGTATCATTAGTGTATGATGAGATCTGAACCCCCTCTCTTCCTACCCAAGTCGTGTGCTACCTATTGTATCGCGGCTCATGTGTTGCTCCGACTATACAAGACAATGATTCTATTATCCAGCTGTCCACGGCTTGATCTGTGAGTATATGCTGGTATTGAACTCAGTTACGCTGACAAATATTGGATATATGCAGTCGACAAAAAGTCTCTCTATAGCCGCTTTTTGACAGTGTGATGTCATGATAGCAGAGAGAGTGGTAGCAATAGGAGCTATTACAGCACTGTGGTTAGCACACTCACTTGAAAAGCGTGGGACATAGATTCAACTTTTACTCAAGGTATGATCGCTTTAGTTAGATTTCAGGTCGTAGTAGCAAATATACACTCTGCCGAAATATTTTTTGACGGCTATGAGAGGTACTATATGAAACCAGATGAAGCGGTTATCAGGTGATTATTAAATCTACATTATTCAATATAAAGTGTTGTCTGGACAGTAGGAAAACATGGTCCCTTTAACAATGAAGCGATTTCCTGGCTTCGACTGGATTCGAAAACATCGATCATTGAATCTTCAAGTCACACGTTTGTGAGACTGAGATCCTTTCTATGATAGAGCTCACGTGAAATGGATGGTGTTTGATATTATATTCTGCTCAAAGATTTATTATGGCTGTTAATTGTTCATACGGATGATAGTAATGGGTTGCAGAAAAAATCCTGCCGTCTTTCCAAAATGCACATAAAATTATTTGCTCAAAAAACTCAAGCTAAAAAAAGACAAGTGAATATTCGAAGTAATCTCTTTCCACATCAAGGCAACACTGAGCTGTACAATCATAGTATATCTCGTCACCATAGGCCTTGTGAATTTTTCGATGAGCCTCAGAAAGCTGACACCTAGTTTTTAATCCTCGGACAGTTCCATTCTGAAGGTTGTGTGGACAACTGATACACTTTTTGATGCTCAAGAAAATTATCTTTCTGAATAGCTCAAATTTGTAAAAAATACATGTGTGAATATCATTTTCTCAGGCAATGCGAAAGAACCTTTTTTATATTCCTCTAATATTGGGTCTTTTCATAAGTTGCGGCGCAAAGGCAATGAACGCCAATTCATCAATCAAAAGCAACTAAAATTGCTTTACAACACTATTCAAAGTATGTGCCGTCAGGCTGAACGCATTTCTGCATCTTTCAGGAAACAATCAATACTGCTCTGTGCAGACTTTTTGGAGCTTACTTCAGATACCAAATTTGTCCACACTTGTTGCATCGTGGTCACTCAACAATGCCTTTATTGCAATTTGATGCTTTACAAGTGCGAATTAGGATGCAGTACATAATCACCTTCAAGAACTTCAACCGTGCGATGGCTCAAGGAATTGCGTCCAGGCGAACAGCGTTTCATATTTGCTGAGTTTCGAGCAGGCAGCACCACTTAAATGACCAGTCGCGCTCGGACACGTCCATGTTCAGTTGATCGAGAGGCCATCATCGAAACAGTTGAAGGGAATCCGACTCTAACTATTAAGGAGTTGTTGAGGGTATTTGAATAGAGTTATCAAGCAATTTCAATTACTTCAGATCTACAGATCTGCTGGTTATTGTTCTAATGCCAAAATTTATAAAAAAGCCCAATTCAATTACTTTACAAGAACGTGGGGCGTACTCTTTTTGAGAACGCTGTTTACAAGTGAATGACGTCTGCAATAATTAAAGGCATATTTAGGCATTATCGAAATATTCACATTGACAATTGGGCGAAGAAATTTTTGCCACATTGGAAGGAGCTCGGGGAGGATTCTCACTGACTGATTATCCAGATACTGTGGACATATACGTAGACATGCAGCACATAAAATCTGTCCTTTTATATTTTTCTGCTTGTCGCTGATTCATGAGAAGCGTTTCTTCATTTGAACTTCTCTCCCAGTGTTACATTGAAATCGAAATGATCTAGTAGTCAAAATTCATTTTCAAGCAAGATATTGTTTTCTCGGAATCATTTTTGCATTCCTCGACTCAAATTAAAGAGCTAAACTAGGATATGAGAAGTTCAAATGGGTTCAAAAAACTATATGTGCTACAATATCGGACATCATAGTGTACATGAACGTCAGCCCCGATGGGATCGCAACTAAATCGCTCTCGCAGACGATTCCCAGCAGGTGCCGGTTTTTGTTATTTGACTAGGACGTCTCTCCGTTGTGGGAATAATTTTAGGTCATTCGTAACTTTGATACTTTGTTATGATTTATTCTACACGCCCGTGTGCTTTCAAAGCAATGTAACTTTTCTGTGGAAATAAAAAGCTTTCTTTCACCAATAATATTATTGTTGGCAATCTGTCAATTACAATGAGTTGTACAGGGAGTATTATGAAATAAATCTGTCAGTTTTGATCTATTTTATTGCATAACGGTATTTAAAAAATAATAGTGGCTGGAAATTTCAAGAATAGCTGATCATAAATAGTGTTGCACAGTGCATATAACCATCCCATAAATAACTAATTCTCGAAATGTCATTTATTGATTCCCCTACACTTTACTATGAGCAATATTCTTCATTTATCTTTACCATTGAACACATAGATTTCGGTGTTCTACGTGGACCAGAGATCTGCTTTAACACGTATTTTGGAACAATCCCTCCCAATGTCAGAAATGGTTGAAAACAGGCAAAATGATACGGAATCGCCTAGAACGATAACGTGGACCTCCACCATTATAGCAAGCTGTCATTTCAAAACATCAGGTGAAGTCACACTTGAGATTTTCGAATAGAAGATCTGGCACTTGGCATCATCTTCATTTTCGTTCTTGGCAGCAATATGAAAACGAAATAACTACTCTAAACATGGGGTAATAAGCAGAAAATTGAATGCTGTGAATTAATAGGCGTAAAGGATCGTTTTTGCTGCCACGACATGCAAAAAAGCCACTTCAGGACTGAAGTATAGCATTAAAATTTTCGCAATTTAAGCTATCAAGTGATTACTGAGACTTTGAGCCCAAATGGAGAGCATGTTGTTCCCAAAGGGTTCAAAATGCATATAGATGACGATAAAGTACTCATAATTCTTATTTTAACTTTGGTATTAGCCAAATCATGAAATTAACTAAAACAGAAGCCTTTCTCACCATTTGAGAATGAACGCCTTCACATCAATATGCCTTACTACCATCAAAACAGTGTGTTAAAAACCACAAATGATAGTAAAAGACATAATTGCTATCATTATTCTAATTCAAACTATTGGTCATAACTAAATCAAAAGATCGACTGTTTTTGAAACCCGCAAAAAACATTCAACATAATTCCAAAAAAGAATGATTTAAGCTCAAAAACGAGGTTGTTACGCCAGGGTCATACACCGGTGTTTCGGAGGTACGTCCTCCTCGTCAGTGACCCCCGCCCCACATTCAGCCCTGCATTGAAGCAAGGAGGGAGGCGTATGTGGTGATGGAACAGTGTACAATGACACTGGTCCATCACCACCCCTCAGTCGATGGATTTTTTTGCTGTTAGATCAAAACTAAATCAAAAGATCGATCAAAAGATTTTCCATCACCACATACGCCTCCCTCCTTGCTTCAATGCAGGGCTGAATGTGGGGCGGGGGTCACTGACGAGGAGGACGTACCTCCGAAACACCGGTGTATGACCCTGGCGTAACAACCTCGTTTTTGAGCTTAAATCTTTATTGGTCATAACTTTCGTCTCGAGTGTTTTCTTAAGACCACAGCTCAAATTTCAATATGCCTTGCAAACATTTTTGAGCCACGCATGTCACTGGTCTGTCAAACAGGGCCGACTTATAGAGCCCGATACACGTGTTTTGATCTTGCAATCTCGTAAGTCGGGCAGTTACCCTTTCTCATCTACTGACATGCTTGGCTCAAAAATGATTGGAAGGCATATTGAAATTTGAGCTGTGGTCTTAAGAAAACACTCGAAACGAAAGTCATGATATATTGAATATACTAGCCACGAGCAATCGAGTGTACAACACTCTGTGTTTGATGAGTTTTTCATTGGACATAGAGTGTAAAACGTACGTCGTCGCTAACTCTTATTGTGGGGACTGGAGCTCCCACAGAGATTAGCAAAAGACGAGAAAGGTAATTGCCCGACTGACGAGATCGCAAGATCGAAACATGTGTATCGGGCTCTATAAGTCAGCCCTGTTTGACCGACCACTGATATGCGTGGCTCAAAAATGATTGCAAGGCATGTTCAAACTTTGGGTTTTTTGTGGCCAATAATTCTTTTCTGTGCAATAAACTGCCGTGAAACACAAATATGTTTAGATACGAGCGAATCAAAACTTGAGGTGGCTTCGAACGCAAGCAGTCTTTGAGGAAACTCACTAATTTTCCATAACGCTACTAAGAAAAGAAATTTAGAATTCGACGTTTTCGTGATTTGATCATGAGTCGCCAATATACTTGATTGGTTACGCGCTCTCGTGCTACACCAGTTGAATCTTGCTTGTGTCTCACCCGTAATATGGTTTGTTCGGTAGCGCTGTCAGTAATTACCCATCAACGAAGTTGGTTTTGGGATCACAAATCAAGATCAAATCAAAGCTGAGACCGTGGTCGGGATTTTTCCTTTAACTTATTTTCCTTCCATGTCTTTCCTAACGTAAACAATCAAGATTACTACTTTTGGTGTATCTCAGCCATAACATAACTTGTTCGGTGGTTGTCAATCACCCGTCAACGGGAATGATAAAGGGAGCATGGATCGGTGTAAACTCAGTCTAACTAGAAGCATTGTTGAAATTCTAATTCTCGACTACTTGTCTGCCTCTCCATACAATCAACGAAGACCACTAAATATGGTGTTAAAGCTGTGAGAGAACTAATTTGGCCTAAATGCTAGTATAAATAGTTTGAAATGTCCCAGATACAAAATATTCGAGCTCACTCATACATCAATCAAAACATCGCTGCAGGATCATGGAGGAAAGAGTAAAGTGACTTACGAAAATATGATGAAGAAAGAAACAAAAAAACAAGAAAAATAATTGTGGATTTAGGTGCTACAGTTAAGGATAACAAACATTTCAAGCAAAGCTCAAGTTACGTAATGCACAGATTCTAAAATACACAACAGCAAATAGGAAATCAAGAGTTAGTGAAGAACTGCTCAAGATATTTCTCTACACATCTCGGCTCTCTGTAGTTAACAAAGAACATACGCTGGTAACCAGGTTTCTCATGACGAAGAATGCCATAACGGCCAACTCTAACCAAATCGTACATGATCTTCGAGTATCTCGCTTTGCGCTCTTTTGGTGGGGGTTTGTGGAACTAAAAACGACTACGATTATTTTAGGAACTTGACAGTGACCTCTTGCAGATGATATTGAAGAGATCCTTTATCATAAAGCGTAACATCGAAAATATTGTTGCCCTAATATGGAGACTTAGCTTTTTAGCTGGGAAGAGGTTGGTAGACGAAGTTATTGTTGTCGTTGTTGATCACTGCTGATAGATTACTGTACGGATTGCTGGCTGACGTTTCGGCGACACCGCCTTCTTCAGAGCCTGAACTTGATTTTCGTAAAAAAACAGTGTACGTCCAAGCTCTGAAGAAGGCGCTGTCGCCACTAGGCTTAAAAAAACACTGTAAGTCCAGGGTCTGAAGAAGGCGGTGTCGCCGAAACGTCAGCCAGCAATCCCTACAGCGATCTATCAACAGTGATCAACAACGACAACAACAACGTCGTCTACAAACCCCGCGCCAGCTAAAGAACTAAGTCTGTATACTTGAATTTGTAATTAACTTTGATGGTGATGTTAATAGAAAGTCGATTTCTCGAACTTCTATGTTATTCTATGTCAGTTTGCACATTTTGGCCAGATACTCAATGTGTTTGCAATAGAAGGTGCAGTCTGATCATAGGCATCTGGAAAAGTATAAAAAAGATAAAGTTTCAAATGCTGACACTGACACCGACAAGTTGACACTCGCATAAAGTAGCGAGGAGTTGACTTTCAACTAATTACAGACTTCACTTACTCGACAGTTGATCCGCGATTATTGACGCAATGAGGTACTTGTCTGTAATATGGTGACAAGTTGAATTTCGACCCTTTTCGCTAAACGAAGATTTCTTTTGCATTATCACTGATCATTCGAAAGCTTAGATTTATGGCTACTACGCTAAGTGGTTTTTTTCGAAACAGTCTTTTTGCAACGCTATAACAAAACGAAAACTTTTGTGTTTCAAACAAGCATATTTCTCATGGGGCAGAATTCCTTTTTGAAGTTGTAAGTAAGCATTTGATAGCGTAAGATTCGGCCGTTTCAATGCCGAAGAGACCATTTCACTACAATGTAGCAGAGAAAATAAGATTGACATTTCACATATTCGGTTCACTTGTTTACCGACTAATCTGCGGTCGGGGTTTGTGGTGACCGTAGATTCGATGAGGCATCCGGCTATCGGTTGGTCGAAGGTGTTGGAAAGGCTGATATGCGAAGTACGCTTTTTGTTATCCAATTAACAATTTTTTCTCCACTTCGGAGGAAATATTGGATAAAACGATTGACCCGGATACTAGAAAATTCCTCTACGCAGTTATGTTCCTTGCTTCCAGTAAATTAATAGTGAAAGTGCGCGGCTGATATGAAACATATTTTTTTTGGATTCTTTATCGCTATAAAAAGGTATTTCCAAAAAGAGAACATGTCGCTTACTAGCCAGCGATTCAAGCTTTCGAGTAATCACTATCAATCTTATGGAAAGTTCTTGTGCAACGAATAGGGTCGTATCTTCATCTGTCTCCATATAACAGGCAAGAATATGCAATGATTATAATATCTTTTATTAGCTAGAAGCCTTATGACTAATCAAACCGATAGCATTTCAAAATGTAAATCCGCTAATCAGTATGCCTAATTCGCTATTAAGTCAGAGTGTCAGTGTGCTATTAAGTCTACATGTGTAGAGTCCTCTCTTTGTATCAATTATCACACCTGAGCATGCTTGAACCCCACAATGAAGCGCAAATGCTTCTGGTGTGGCTGAAATTCAATCATTGCGCTATATGTAACTCAGAAAAGGAATCGCAAGTGAGAAAGAGTGTTCTGGTGTAACGGCAAAAAGAATGCAAGGAGCGCAAATACACTTACTTCAACGTTCATTTGACAGATAACGACATTGTTATCAACAAATAAATTATCCACGGCTATCAGCGGTATGATATCATATTCTGGTCCTTCATTGTCCATAATGATGTAGTCAATAAAGTTTCGTTTCACCATTTTTAGGATAAATGTCAACACATCGACATGCTGTACCATCATTTTACCATAGTGCCCTTAACTAGAGATTATTGTAAAATAACACTATTGATTCTTTGAACTATCCGCAGCCACTGAATCTTCGATATCTTTTGCCAGCGAAATAATGTGAGCTCTCACGCAATGACTGAAGAATTAATCGTAGTTGAGCGTTCAAGAAATCTGGTTAAAACTGTTAATTGATAAGTAAAAAGTTTATCGGTGTCTTTTTTTCCCGAAACTGAAAAGTTCTGAGAGGGATTTGTAGAAATGCTGACGAGTATATAGTTCAAGATGCATGAAAATTTTAACGACTCGCTTCTGAAAAGAGAGGAGGAAGACCGACCTTATGGATCTGGTAGACTATCGAAAAACTCTAAAATGACAATAAGTTTGCCGTAGAATATTTTCACACACTTTAACCCTATGACTTCCACAGACCAAACCTGCGCGTTTAGCTGGCAAGAGTGGGCTGTCTGCCCACCTCCTCTGCCGCTATCACTCCCAATGTGAGAACGGCTTCACCACTTTTGCAAGTGAAACCCCACCGTGGGAACCACTGTCTGTCTCACTCCCCTCTGGCGTACAACGGAAAAAGGCTGCTGTTCAATTTCCTACCACAAAACTTCACTGTAGGTTTTTTATGTTAGTTGCTGCTTCTAATCAGCGAAAAATATTTCACAACTATTTATTGTATTTGTGTTTCATTGAATGTATAATCGCATTGCTTCAATTGCATTATTGTTCCTAGTTTCCTATGTTATGTCATATTGTAAATATATTATGTTGCCATAAGTGGCAGATTGCTATAACTTATTGTTATAAGTTGCAAATTGTTGAATAAACGGTTATGAATAATAGTCAGAAAACAATTGCTTTTTCAAAGTCGTAACTATATGAAATATGGAATGATATTGTGATTCAGACTCGAGCATACTATAATGAAAACAGAGAGATAACGCAACAAAAACTACAGTGAAGTATTGTGGTAGGGAACCAAGCCAGCAACCTCCTTCCCGATGAACGCCAGAGAAGATTGCGACAGACAGTGATTCCCACGCTGGGGGTTACAATCACAGAGGAGGAGGTGGAACCGTTCTCACGTTGGGGTGAGAGTGACAGAGGAGGTGGGGCAGACATTTCCCACCCTTGACACCTAGACACGCAGATTTGAGTCTGTGGAAGTCAAAGGGAATATCATAATATCACTTTACTGCTCTGTAAGCACAAGCGATAGAGAAAGTGTTATAAAAGTACAAAAATATAAAAGTACGAGATATATGTGGTACAATCATAGGAAGCAAAACACCAATAACATCACTGAAATTTTTTTGCACACAACAAGAAACAACCGATGATTTCACTCTTCTCCGATTTCATTCTTACACTTGTACACCCAAGTTTTTGCGTGCTCAAGAGGGGCCAATTTTGTTAGAAAACCAAGAAAAGCTGCCTGCTTGATCAAGGAGAATATCGGCCTCCTCAAAACCGTTCCGCGAACCGATAGCTAGTGGGAAGAAAGCTCCTAGTTTTTGAAAAAGTTTGGCATTGGGAACAATCACGGGATCCGCTCCAAAGAATTCTGTGCCCTGAAATGCTGGAGATTAGCAATAACAAAATGCTTTTATGCAGTATTATCGCTTATGAAATGATAAACTGAGTGAAATGCTCTGTTACTCAGGAATTCAATGGTTGTACTTTATTTTCCGGTGTCTTTTCTGTCCATACCGAAAACTTAGCAAACGAGTATAGCTTTCTACAAATCTGTAGCACGCACTTACTTTCCACGATTGTCTATATTCAAACATGGCGACATATACGTGGAGGGCAATGGACAGAAACATCCGCTCTGATGTTGGGCATAATTCAAACACTGCTCATTATCTTAAACGTATTTTCAGACAATCCAAATCAGTGCTGGAGTCAGTGGTATGCTAATACTCTTCTACACAATAATAGAAAGTTCTTTTTACCGATGGTAGCACTTTTTTGAGATTTTCTTCCGCCACCACTTCCGCACCAATTCCGAGTGATATGACGACGCTGGGTGTAGTTACCTGTTTGTAAATTTTTCTCAAAATCACAAGAAATAAAATGAAACGGTAATGTGAAAAGTGATAATTAAGTTTGAAACTTAGAAGGACTCAAATATCAAGCCCTTACAGCACTGTTCAGTATCATAAATTTATTCTCTCCAGTGTTCCGAAATGTATATACTCTTATTTTCGAGACATTGGTCGTCAGCGTGCATTGTGTGGTAACTGTGGCGAAGTTGTCCCAAACCTTAACAGATGATTATCTTAGTCCTAATATTTAGACTTCAGAGCAGAGACTGGCTGCTTCATAATTTCATAGCCGACATACGCAACATATTTCTGCTAGATAGTACATTATCGAAATTTGAAAAAACTACTGGCTGCGAAAAAGCACTCTAAAGAACCATTGGAAGTTGGTTGTAGAGAAAGATACGCAAAAGTGCTAGTAAATGCTTTAAGGCTTCGAACGTGGACGAAATGATTTGAAGTAAAATTTCCCACCTTGTCCGGTCTGTTCTTTATTTTGTCCAATTGCGTCAAAGTGCATCGCCTCCAATCCATGAAAGCCGCTGTTACTGCGGAATCTGATGTTCCATCTTCAGAGATTGTGCGCATTATACCAACGATATATACCAATGATACAATCACCATAACGAGTATAACGCATTTAGCATCAGGCAACCTCATCTGAGTATTGGTTTATTTGTGAGGGAGCCTCAATTTAATGAATGCCGAATGATTGTCGATATAGCGGCGGTCACTACTAATCGATACCTACGTATCATCTAAAAAAATGCCTAGGTTTTTGAGGGAGTGGAGCGGACAGCAGCTTGTCAATGTTAAGAAAGCTCATTGCATTGAATCAGCGATTAAGATATGAAGAGAAGAGCAGAACTCTTTATTGTCATCAATGAAGCTTTCGTTATTATCATTATACCTGTTCAAATCCGTGTACATGACGGTTCTCCAACATGGAAATTTTGAGCCGGCCGTTTGCGAGACTACGTGGCATGTTCTCAGGTGGCAGATTGTTTGATTAAACGTGTACCAAAAGGAGATCAAATGGTTTAATTGAGACGGAGGTGAACTCAGAGATTATCCTCCCTGTTTCTGTCGCTTCAATTTGAACATGTCTTTCTGTGTATTTCAGTTGGTCATTAACCGGTAATCAAGTGATCGGAAACACATCGGGAAGCGGATAGCAATCAGTTCCAGTAAATAGGCCTCTCCCTGTCCACTCTGGAAAATATTGGCACGTTACTCATGAGTAGTCGGTTCGTACGTTTCGAGCTCAGCAAGTTATTTTTGACCATCGAGAAGTTAAACACAATAAAATAATTGAGTTTGTATTTTCTGACGCGAATGTGTCGTCCAATACAGGAACGACAAGCAAGATGAGTATGGAGAGGATGTAAGAACCTCAAGACTATTCTACGGTGTTTATAATGCACCTTCAATTTCTAGCGAGTTTTCTATAAAGCACCTATTAATGCAAGTAAGAAGATTAATTTGTGATGTCACTAGACTAATTGAGTCCAGAAAACGAGAACGATTCCCACATTGTCAAAGACATCGGAAAGAACTGTTTCTTGAATTATGCGATAGCAAGGAAAGCAGCGGTGTTGGCATTCTCCTCAACAAAAGATTGGTCATGAGCATTCACTCCTCGGAACAACTGAAAAATCGTATCGGACGCTCACGCTTGAAGTGATTTGGATCAAAAACAACTTTAATTATCTTCGTTGTTCACGTACTGATATCAAGCCATGTCGAAGACGAGGCCACTTTTTTCATGGATTTGGATGATTGCTACAAATAAGATTATCCATTCTTCAAACTCATCAATGGGTTTGACTGAAGATCCTACCCAGAACAGCGTTGAAGAATGTCACATTGGAATCGATCGGTCAAAATGTTGCCAATATAATGGAAGGATGTTTGAGCTCATAATGATCCTCAAAACCCTGCCTTTTAATCGACTAAGTTTGAAACTCTCGTTATGAATTTTCGGTACATTTCCGCGCACTTTTATTACGCCTTTTTTGAGGTGTGATATTGCATATCAGTGGTATACGTGCGCTTTGACATGCTACTGTCAGTAAAGGGCGTATCGAGACCTATGTATTACACTAAAATGCATATCAAATCTGGAAAAAGACTCAATGAAAGTTCATGGAAAGGTTAACCTTGGAACGATTCATGTTCTTATTCATTCTACTCATGCTCATATACATTCTATCATAGTTTCAGAAGCGTAACATTTAACGTTGGACGAGGGTAATTTCCAATAAAAGGGAAAACAGTCTATCTGAAAGTAGTCGTGTTTGGAATCTCTAAGATAGGCTGGTTGGAAAACTAATGACGGCTCGTGCATTACTAAAATCAGCCGTCTGATGATAGAACTAATTCTCAAATAAATGTGGTTGTGTTACATGTTATTTTGATGCGCATTTCCCGCTCTATGTTCAGTTGCTAGTAACGCTTTACTTGCTGTTTACTTTATATTTATTTTAGACCCGAAAAAGATGTTGTTTGAAGCAGCAGGGATAATTCACAATGTCAACAACGGATTTGCCCCAGCAAACGAAGGTACAGTGTAGTGGTGAATCAAGAAGTTTAACGTGTAGGCAGTGTTGAAACAAGAAGTTTAAAATACAGTGCAAATATAAGATATAAGAAGCATCTGTTAGGGCAAAAATTAGTCAAACCATTTCCGCACACCTTTTGAAAAATAAGCAAACATACACATAGATTAATTATAAGGGCATTACTTGATGAGATGAGTCGTGAATGATTTGTTAAAAGCTGCTGAATCAGAAATCGAATATGATGTATGAAAAGGCTCTCTCGTTAGGACAGATTGTATTGATTTGATATGGCACTATAAGAGCATACAGTAACTCTGTGGAACAAACAAAATTCCACTGAAGCCATGTCCACACCATTCCACTCAAAATATCTCATCAAATCCAGTATTCTCAATATCGAATGTCAACATTGCTATAAAATGGGAAAGCATTCAATTGTTGCATCTTGTATGTCGTTAGCCATATTTTATATGAAAAATATCTGCTAAAGACATCATTAGCGGCACCATCTGCGACCTGTAACGAGGGCGGACTACCTTGGCTAGATTATTGGTTATGGTGTATAGGTAAATAATGGGTGAATAGGTCTACTTTTTCTTCACGGCAGCAATTGAGAGTTGAAAAGTTGCGATTTAGACCATGACTTTAGAGCCTTTTTGTGCTTCATGGACTATTCTCAGTGACAGTTAAGTGAATAACTTCGCCACCTTTAGACTGTGGCGAAAGGAAGGGAGAGCAAAGGCTGCAATAGCGCAGTGTGTAACATCCGCTATAGGGTAATCTTGCTTGAAGTCACTCGAAATTCAAGTTTTTGTAGGCATTCCTATGGTTCTATTCCAAATCGTACCATGCTACAAAAAGGTTTAAGCGGCAATTCAAGGCTAGCGAAATGATGAGTACAGTATTTCCGAACTCGGCTCCATTAACATCTGTCGCCAGTGTGGTGGTGAGAAAAGAAATCGAAATTAGTAGCACTTATAACGTATTTTTTGAGAAATGCATGAGTTCAAGTTTGTTGCCAATTTTTCTCAATATTTCCAAATCCTTTATGGCGGTTTCAGAACGGAACTGTTCCTACTAAGGTGTCTAGGTACTCTAGTTCTGCAATACAATGGGTTCTGAAAAGTATCGTCAGGAAGAAAACTCAGTGGGGCATCGCTTCATATAATAACGTCATGCGGTGATGTCTTCCCTTCCATACAATCGTGACGAACTTTATCGATTTACCAGTCTAGTTCACTTTGTAAATCAAATACAGATGTATACAATTTATATACAGTTACTTGGCATATTGTTGAGATGTTGTTTTTCTACTAAATTATAGCAGGAAGAAAGTGAGAAAACAGTTGTCTTCACAATGTTCAATCGTTTCATTATTATTTAAGCCAACTTGTCATGTGGTCTGGTAAGAGCTCTTGCACTGCCCGCTACACGTGTTTCGTCCTTACAGTGTCGTCGGGCAGAACCCGTCGTCTTTCGATCTTTTTATTAGTTAGTTCTCTCGGGAGCCCTACTCTCCCTACAAAGAGTTATCGAAGACGAACGTTTTACACTCTATGTCAAGTGAAATTTTCACCTAACACAGAGTGATGTACACTCGATTGCTCTTTGACTGGTCTCTTTGATTGTGATTAATTAAAATTTGAGCGTGGGTCTTAATAAAACACTCCAATTAAAGGTACAATGTTCAGTCGCTTTCCGACTCAGTGCTTATGGTTCGGTAAGAAAAAGAACTATTTCTTGAGCTTTGGACAGTGACCTATAACGGAAAAATCAATCATGCATTCAGGTTTAGCCAGCTGAACTTTAGGACATTTACATTAGAAGGCTCACGTAAGAGTAAACCAATTCCATGACTGAGTTCCTTCCCGTGTTTCACTCTCCGTCAAAAATTAGAAAACTCCAGCTTGAAGAGATAACGTGAGAATCCTGAAACTTTTAAAATGCATAATGATAATTTCCCGAAATGTTGCGTCGCTCTAAACAAACAATGGGTTGGGCACTGTTTGCTATTGAGCAGGCATTTCTAAAAAAGATTTTTTTGCCGCGAGCGCCTAAATATTAGAAAGGTGAGAACGAATTTGGTTTCAGAAAGGCTCTTTTATAAAGTCTTCTCACTAGTTTTGACACTAGAGCAATAAGTAAATTTATTATTATACACATGCTGTCGGTGGTCATTCGATAGCGCGAATCTCAATAATCCTGATGCTCCTAGAACTTACATTACAAGTTCTAGAACTGCTTACCCAAATGCTCTATGTGGAGGGCTGTTGAAACAAAAGCGAAATCATGTTCTGCAAGCGAAGTAGTTAGCCTGTCACTCAAATGACGTAGTAGGTTTATTTGGCAATGTGAAGCAAGAAAAAATCTTTTGCAGATGTAGTAGGATAGAACAAAATCTCCTCTATAATTTTTGGTGCGCGGCATTTAAACTACCGCTTCGAGAAAGCGCGTCATTCAAAAGGCGCAAGATCTTGTCTACCTATAGAGGATATTTTCCTTTTCCGGTAAGGTTTGTAAGTTTTTTAAACACTACTTGCAAAGAAGACTTTGTTCTATTGTTCTATAGGTATAAAATGGTTTTTTGTTCCATCTTTGCCAAATAAATCCGCCGTAGGACTCAAGCGACGAGCTAAATACTTCAAGTGCGAGACATGACTCTCTTTTGCTCTAACTGCACCTTATATAGACCTTCAAAAATCAGTGACTATCAGTAAGCCATTAGTATGTAGTAAGTAGTAAGTATGTAGACTATTGAATTTGATGTTTAATTCTCTAGTGCCAAAATTTATGAGAAGGCCTGATGCAACCCACTAAGAACAAGAATAAATTCCTGTTTCTTACGCAGTGAGCATTGCGCTTATATCTCGCAGAGCAAAGCTCTCTCCTTAGATCATTAGCAATAATCTAATAGCGTAAATCCTCAAAAAATTATCATGGTTTTTTTATGCAGTAGCTGTAGCGGCTAAAACAGGCTTTTGTTACACACGCCCGTTTCTAATAGAAAATACGCTTAGCTGTCCTACGAATCTGCGCTTTTCCTTCTGAATAGTGTCTCATAATGTTGGTAATTAGTCGATAGCGTATATTTCTGCTATTTCAGAACTGTGTTTGCTTTTTGGAAATGTCGTTTACCACAATGTATCGCGGAAAGTGAGAATAAGTTTCAAAAGATGCTCATTGCCCGTAGGCTACGGTGTGAGTGGTTGTAGATCGACACGCAATCGTTTGAGTGCGCAGGCGCTTCACGAGTGTAGTGCAATTTTTGTTATTGAATCTAGGATTTTTCCCGTTTTCAAAAAACTTCATACACAAAAATATGATTGTCATGCCGTTCAACAAAACCACTACGAGTTCATACGTTTTTAGTGTAAGACTAAGGGTGTTTATGTTTAGACTGTTAGCGAACTTTTAAGAGAAAAATAATATTGAATAAGTTCACGAAATACTGAAGCAAAGGCGTTTCAAACTTTCAAAACAAATAACCTAGAAGACTCCATGATAATTGAAAAAAATTCGGGATAGGAATCGAAAATTTGTGAGAAAAACGTGCGACGCATGTGGAACACATCGCTACTTTTCCTGTCGAGAACGAAAAATAGCCATTTCCAACGGGTACAAAACATTTGCCACTCGAATATTCAAAATGTGGAATTGAATCTCAAAGAAACAATTTTTCACACCTGAATAGAATTCTCTTAAAACTGCCATTTATATCAAACAAAATCAGCAGCGCGGTTAGAGGTCCCTAAAAAGAAGTGGTCTTGAAAAATCCGTGGTAGTTATTGTATCCTACCTCCCACCCTACGCCTTCAACTGATCCGCAATAGACTTTACGTTCGATTGTGCAGCACCAGAAACTGTACAATCTGCTCTAACGGAAAGGAGGGAGACAGTATGAGATCGGACACAACTTATTTGGTAACATGTAAGACATGCGGGGAAGAATATAGAGGCGAAAAGAGTGGACCACTTTTCAACCGCATAAAAGAACATCTAGATAGCAAATGTAAAACAGATAAAACCAAACCTTTAGGTTTAAATAGGGCACAAGACGACAACAACAAAGATTTTGATGTGACTGTCACAATCCTAGCGCAGGAATCAAAAACGTCCACGCGTAAGACTCTTGAGGCATTTGGATAAACGCCAAAAACCCTGAAATGAACCGGAAGGAAGAGTGCGTCACCATCACGTGAGATCTCGCGCCCTTTCTTCGGTTCAGTCTTTTAGCCTGACCTAGGCATCATACAATAAGATCATTCGAAGCCAAATTGACTAATACTACATACTCTCAGGCTCCGAAGAAGGCGGGTTGCTGAAACGTTAGCCGAATTGCTACGATTAGTTTACCAACCTCTCGTCAGCTAATCAAGATAAGTTTTCTCGATTTTCATATAACAATTAATTATGCCGAGGTTTATAGAAAGTCGAACTTTTGAATTGTTGCGATATGTACCGGCAAGTCTATACAAATGGCATCACTCTGACAGCTTTTTCATCAGAGTCATCAAGGTGAACAAACATACCATATAAGGCTTAGAAAATATGAAAGCCGACTCTATACATTGGTCGACTACGTCAAATAGCTGTAAAAGCCAGATACGCAATCAATCAGTCGTAACAATACATATTGAAGTTGAATTATTGGCATTACTTACGTACTGATTAATATTGAAAAAATTATCCGAGAGGTCCCATCTTCGTTAAAAGCTTCAGTTGAGTGTTCCCATTATATGATACATGGAACACAGTACATTTGTTTTTTCAGTGATAAAGATTAGGCTTTGTTAAGGAAATAAGTGAAAATTGTCTCTGTGAACATTATTTATGTTTTCTCTGGAGATCAACTAGTATTTCATGGAACATCGTAGCACTAGAAGTATGGACTTCCCCGTTATGGGAAAACAGTCTTGGACGAAAATGTATTTTGATAAAAGAAGTTTGGAGAGAGAGAGAGAGAGAGAGAGAACAGGCAGAGTAAAAAAAAACAAGGAAAAAAGCTTTTCAACAAAGTAATATGTGGCCTACCACTCTAGCAATGGAATAAGAAACGAATAAGCGAAATAAAAAGCTCTACGTTAAGATTATTGAAAGTATAGTAGCACTGACTTTCTTTGCAATCTTTACCTTATAGCACTTTGAGAATAAGTGAAAGAATATAAAGATTCATCTGGAAGCGAATAAATTTTTGAAATGGCGAAACACATCCGGCGAAAGAGGCAAGAAGCTCGAAGCGATGATGAGTAAGCGAAAATTGAGAGCACGAGTGCCGCCGCTCGCGGATACGCACTTAGCACTTTCGGACCACATTAGAAATCTCTACGTGCATTGCAATTCGCAACCTATGCCCAATTTAAATAGTCTTTTCCATTCTAGAAAAAGCGGATTTCTCGTAATTTTCGATGCTTCACGGTTTTCTCGATGCGTCAGTACGCTTTTCGTGCAAGGATGATTCATATGTGTGGTTAAAAAGCTCCCTCTCACTATGGCATTATATCGTTATTGGCATCCTGTCAATTGTAATAAGTTGTATCGAGGTTATTATGCGATGAATCTCTTAGTCCTAATTTAATTTATTATAAATGAACTCAAAACGTATTGAGGAAACTGAAATTAGGAAACAATGATGAATCGTCAAAAATGATGATGCACAATGCATGCAAGGTCATCGATGACAAAATATGAAAAATCCTTGCGAGACTATACTCTTTCGGTGAGGAAAGTTTTTCTCTCATACTTCCAGTAATCGTTCGATAGCTGAAATTTCGGCAATCGCGATAGTCTACCTGGTTCATGAAAAAAATCTTTTTCGTGCGCTGTAACAACGAAATGAAATAAATTTTACACGCGATTGTTATTGTTCTCTCGACTTGATCTTGTGAACAAATTTCTATTCAAAGCTTAGGAGCCATATGATAGCATGAATCATGATAATTCTAAGACTAAATCTTTGTTTTGAAAAGTTCTCTAAACGGTGCAGTAAGAGCAAAAGAATGGTATTTCACCTTCGGACTTTTCTTTGCATATAGGAAAGATATATGGCGTCGACTGTTTTTGAAACCTCGCAATAAACATTCAAAATAATTTCAGAAAAAGAATGTTCCAAGCCTAAGCCAGATTGGTACGATAGGGCCATACATTGAAGTTTCGGAGGTCTGCCTCTCCTCGTTAGTGACACACGCCCCACATTAAGCATTGCATTGTAGCAAGGAGGGAGGCGTATGTGGTGACGGCTCAGTGTGCAATGACACTGGTCGATCACCACTTCTCAGTCGCTGGATTCTGGCTGGTAGAACAAAATTCCTACAATGCAGGGCATAATGTGGGGCGTGGGTCACTGAAGAGGAGGGCGAGACCTCCGAAACACCGGTGTATGGCCCTAGCGTACCAACCTCGCTTAGGCTTCAAACATTTCTTTCTTAAACGAAAATTAAGTGTGCGAGAAAAGTTCTGTCAACTTTTTTAGATATATTGAGGGTAAAAGAAAATACTGTGTAAACAGATGAACTTACGACATTGAAGACGTAATTACTTTTGTTAGATTAATAGCTATTACAATAGACAGAAAATATCATAACAAATGCTCAATATTCCTTCCTTTGATATTTAGAGATTTACGAAGTGGCTTGAAAAATCTCCAGCAATAGTCGCACAGGTATATACAAAATTGATCCATGGCATCGACTGTTTTTGAAACCTCGTAATAAAAATTCAATATAATTTTTTAAGAATGTTTGAAGCCTTATCCGAGGTTGGTACGCCGGAACCAAACATTCTTGAAAATTATATTAGATATTTGTTGTTGCTCTGGCGTACCAACATCGGGTAAGGCTTCAAACATTCTTGACAATTATATTGAATAATCGCACACTTTTCCACCGTAATTTTTTCCTAGGGGCGTATCAAAGTCGTTTTAAGCGCGTCTACATTAGTGTAGCGAGTAGCTGAGACTTGTTATCCCATTGGACCGCACGGAGTAATCCACTGGGTTGAGATCCGACAAGTTTGACGGCCAAATGTCTTTTTCCCAATAGCCTGGAAAGTGTTATTGACTGATGGCAATCTGCAAACGGGCCGAATGCGCAGGAGCCCAGTACTGCTGAAGCGTACATACTTCGGCGCCAAAGTGTTGAGTACTCGAAAGCTTCAGTATGCCTCATAAATTCTATTGGTGATAGCTGGCAATGTTTATTTTGGCGTTTCTGTTAATGAAGATCAACAGCGTTTTGTAGTGCCGTAAAGTCAGTCCAGATCATCACAGAGCCCGGAAAATGACTGCGGCCCTATGACTTTTGCTACCGCGGACTTCTGCTAGCCCCTCTTGAGAAGTTCAAGAAGATTCTGGCGATTGTGGAGTGGTTTGACAGTAGGTATCTTCTCATCTGTAAAAAACAGCTCCGGCAAACGAGCATCAGCTATCAAACGAAACATTCGTGACCCTTTGAGGAGGCTTTTTTTTTCATCCTCTTGTGTAAAAAGTGGACACGAGCGGTCTTGTATCTGCGCAGCTTCAGCTTATTCTTAGTAGAATTCAGATCCTCTACTCGCTGATTCCGAGCTTAGTTTGCCCATTGAACACTCGAAATTGTGTTGAGCTTGGGAAGAATCTTCTGAATGTTTTTCGAAGTAGACGAGATAGTTGAGCGACCCTTTCAAGGACGATCTTCAATTTTTCCACTCTCTTTGAGAGTTTTCACATCTCTGCAGAGATTTGTTGGTTTGAAACTAGTCGATTTTCACAATGTCGGCCGTTTTCATATCTTTTTCAACTCAACTACTCCGATACGTTTGTTCTTGCTATCCATAACTCTGGCACAACTGAAAATAGACACATCTCGTAATTATCATTTGAGCCAACATGTCATGTGGTCTATCAAATCGGCTGACTTATAGAGCGCGATACACGTGTTTCGACCTTGACGATCTCATAGTCGGGCGGTACGCCTCGCCTTTACCAATCCTCTCCAGGAGCTCAGTCCCCTGCACTAAGAGTAGGCGACGACAAACATTTTACATTGTAAGTCAGGTGAAATTATATCTGAACAGACAGTATTGTACACTCGATTGCTCTTTGCTGCTATAGTTAACATATCATACCTCTCGTTTCGAGTGCTTTCTTAGGACCACACTTAAATTTCAGCATATCTCGTAATAATTCGTAATATATTACGAGATATGTTGAAATATGTGCGTGGTATTGAGAAAACATAGCAACGGCCCAAAAAATGGATACATAGCAAAGGCTCAAAAATGAACCGAAAAGAGGAGTGCCTCATAATCACGCGTGACCTCGAACCATAACTTAGGCTTATCTTTCCGGCCTGAGTTAGGCACAGCCCACAGATGCACTGACCTCAAGAGGCTGGTCTTCAATTAATAATTGATAGACCCAAACATCAAAACGGTGAGTGTTTTGAAATGGAGCTTTTACTATGCGATCCAAAACTGATTTCTAACGTTTTCTGCTATGGCTATGGAGGTTTTGGCTTAGTGGGCCGTGGATCAATGTGATCTCTCCAGGCTCCGAAGAAGGCGACCCGCCGAAACGTTAGCCACCTCGAATATTGTATATTCAAGCTGCATTAACTGTGTTGTTGCATGCTTCGCTAATATTCAATAAATAATATCAATAACACCGCGAAACGGCCAAACAGAGAAAATATTCACTTAAGAAAACACTTGAAACGAAAGGTAGGAAAATAGACAAATAGATAGGGCAGATTCTAGACCAGTGTCTAACAAATAATTTATCAAAATAAATGGCAGGATTTCCCTCGTCGCCCTGTTTATGTGCTGAATGTGTATGAGCATGTAGAGGCAATCGGTGAAAAAATCAATTGATCATGAGCCCCAATACACTATGCGCTCCAGAAAATAAACGTAATTTTTTTCATCATTGCTACGGCTCGCAGATAAAACCTCTCTGAAAAGCGAACATATTATTAACACTGTGAATCTTCCAGCTTTTAATGACGAATAAAAGTACAACGAAAAACTGTGCTGGACGAGGAAACCCACGAGGAAGCTTCTGTCCTACCAGTGGTACAGACGTTTTTGGAAGAGTCGAATTATGTACATCCACAATCCTGTTTTAAACACGCTCTAAATGAGAGCTACCCCTTGAGCGGTGCTCCACTACACTGAATTTGAATTGAAGCATGCTATTCAGCATGGCAAGTTTGAATGCAACAGAATATTAACACACATTGCTGAGAATATGAAGGAGACGAAGACGTTGAAATTTTAGCGGAACATAAAGACTTTTGTATCTTTTTTATTATACGGAGAGAAATGAAAACGATCCTCTTTGCTTGACAAGCATTTTTTATATCAGTGTTAAAATCATTCAGAAGCTTGAATTTCGAGCTAATGCGTTACGTGCTTGTTTCTAGAAAATGGCTTACTTATAACGCCGTAGCATTTGAAAAAAAACCTATGTTAATTTCACACACGCTCTTCCTTTTATGATTAACACGCTCATAGTGATTTGGATAAGACTCTTCCTTCAGACTGCTAACAATTGTTGATAGCCCAAATCTTGTAAATTCGAGAATTCATTTACTTACTTACTGACTCAGATACTTAGATGGTCCGTCTTCACTAGATGTGCGGACCCCAGCACGCATTTCAAATGGCATATTGCTGATTGTGCATATGATGTTCCTTGGTTTCCTGAAGTAACCTTGCAAGGGCGTTTTCAGATCTTTAGATGCCTTTTCCAAGGAATGGATTTCGACGATGGAGCCTTGGCCGGGCTTCCTACTTGTTGATTCGGAAATGGCGGTAGGCCAAGATCAGAAGCAGAAGTAGGAAAGAAAATCAACCGACCACTTACGGTTGATGTAAATATCGAAATCCCAAGAATTTATTTATTTTTCAAAAAAACTCTTTGAAACACTGCAGCAGAAAGAATAGTTCTGTGTTTTGCACACACATATTACTCGCAGAACAGAACTTTTTTTGTTGAATTTTGCTCAAAAATTCGATAGCGTAGGTTTTAAGGATCCCAACACTAGACTTATTCTTTGGAAAGGCCATTTCACTGCAGTGTGGCTTGGAAAATAATACTGAATTTTGCATATGCCACGCATTTGCTTGTGGTCCACTGTGTATGCTAGGCGTGAATTGATATGCGACCAATAGATTGCGCTGGCGCCATTCACGGTGGAAAGCATTTTTGTTGATGAATTTATGATTTCCGTCCGCTCTGCAGAAAACTTAAGATAAAAAGTTTGACTATGATGCCCGAAGATCTCTTCTACACAGCCATGCTCTTTGTGACTACAGCAATTTATGAGCATGATAGAAATGAAAGTGCACGCTGGGTTTGAAACAAAAGGAATACTTTCAATAAACATATATTCCAGTTACTGTCAGACAATGAAAAAAGAGAATGAGCCGATGTTTGCCGACAGAGTTCTATTGTGGATTACATAAATGATTTGTTGATGGGAAGAATAGGAAGCTACTACATCAAAATATTTTCACATTCAAATATTTGAACAGAAGAGATATTCGGAACAAACAGTGACGACCGGTCCTCTTTATTCAAAATTCATACCTGTCTGATATTGCTTTTACGGTTATTCGAACGCATTATTTGTGATAAAAAAAATACAATTTCTTCGTCTATTTGCTTACACGGAAGCAAAAGCAGAGGCCTACGGTATAAGGTCCCGAATGCTTCGAGGAGATCGCAACAAAAACAGAAAAAAGCGAAAGCGCTCACTTTATTTGTTGTTAGGAGCGATTTTTATCGAAAACTTGTAAAATTGATTTGTTCTAGTACTCCAACTACGATTTTGAGGAAAAGGCAATGTAAATGTAAACATCACCACTACTGCATGTGTCGCGCTGAAGAAAATTAGTCAGGAACTCACTACTTCATGATGCTGATCAACTCAGCTCAGTTTTTCTTAGGTTCTATGAATTAATAAGTACCAACATTGAACTCTGCCGCCCATGCTTCTCGAGGAGGATGAATTTATGCCACCTGACATAACATGGATCTATAACCGACTCCTTGTTACCCGCCATTTGACTTCTCAACCATATGCTTCTTAGCTGTGTTTTCGCGCATAATACTTTGACTTCGTCAAGCCTAGATTTTGACCAAAAAACGTCACAGCAACATGATGACTGTTCTCAATACTCAAAAAACGAGTTCTCAGCTCGGACAGTGCATTGGAGAACTGAAATGTGTGGTAGTGAAAAAATATCGCTCATTTCATTATGTCTTCGAACTATGACTTTGAAGGAACACGGCGGAATGATTATTTTTTGAAAATCACAAAATCGTCTTAGGAGATTATGACAGCGCGTATGCACCTGAAGAAAAGAACAAAGATTCTAATTATCCCTTATTGTAACTAATGTATTCAATACGTCTAAAATTTAGAGGGTCGCCCTAACCTCTCGGGTGTCTCATTTTGATGTCTCCATTCCGGGTTTCGTATTTACGTAGGACTAGTACGTATGCGAAAGATTTTTCTCAGTATCATCAACAATCATCCTGTATAAAATGAGCACTGCCGAGTGAGGCACTCATCTGAGAGGTGCTATTTCAAGAATATCTGGCTTGAACACAACTAATAGAGCGACGAAGATGAACACCTATGTAGCATCGGCTTAAATGAATCGACTCTCGAGAAGACGAAGTGCGCCAAAATGTTAGCCGAATGAATAAGCCTTCTATAAATTCCGTGTTTTCTGCTTAATCAAGAAAGAATATGTGACTTGTGTGCTGCTCACGGCGCCATCGCAACTATCCGATGTTCTCATATCGATATTTCACCGTAGCGGTGCTCTCAACTTTCAGCCGCGCCTTGAATTAATTGGACAGCACAACCCACAATAAAAACTATCTAAGTTAAGATCAAGCTAGAAACACAACAAATCAAATCTTGATTGAACCCTTCTCTTTCATAACAAAGTACGGTGCGAAGTTTAACCACATAATGCTGAGAATACCAATAAAACTTGGAAACTAGAGCGATTTCGACCCGCTAATACGTTTATCAGAAAATCCATGATCCTAAGATTACAGCAACAGCTTTTGGAGGATGAATGTTGATAGTGTTGCAGCTGTTGAAAGCTGCTAAGGAAAGTAAGGCAGCAGACGGTGGTGCAGTAAATGGCAGGTGAGCCGCACAAACAGTAATTTTTGGTTCACAGCTACTTCTAACCCCAGTTCTGTTCGTAAACCGTTCTTGCGGCTGTAAATGAAATAGATAAATTAGAAAATGAGTGCTTTTTTTTGAAAACCAAAAAATTATCTTATAATCTTGCCTTTACAAAGCTCATTGCACTACTTCGATGACCACTCAAACTTTTAGGTACCACTAGCCGCGCACATGCTAGACCGTTTTAAGCTAGTAAATTGCAAAACTATAATCTCTGATTCTTCTCATTCTTAGAGTATTTTAGCACCAAAAGTCAGCTTTCTCCTTTTAACGCGATTGTTACATGGAAAAACTGCTTGAGGAAGTTGTACTTGCTGGGCAGTGGTAGTGAACTTATTCATTAAGTGATTACTTAACTTACCTATGCTCTAATCTGATTGCACACCAGACTCACCAGTCCCGCCATTTCTCTGGAGACGGGAAAATGGCAATCTTACTTACCTCAGCATTTTACAGCCAGGCTGTCTCAGTTGAACCAGGTCGAAACGGTGTGACCAGGATTCAGATATTCGTAAATAAAACTGAAGATTCTTAGAACAGCAGCGAGTCCACACTTTGAACGCTGAGAAGTCATCGTGAACAGTAGACACAGGAGGGAAAATCCATTTCAATAAGAACGGAAGTCGTCATACTGAACTGTTTGCCACAGCATTCTCTGATTTAGGAATCTGCTTTTTTTTCAGAAAAAACTGCAGCTGGAGGTCATTCCTCTGACGACTAAACTCCGACTGATAGTAGCGTGTCCAGGTTGAAGATCTCATGTAGCCGTCAAGTGAGAAAAATTTTTCAAAGTGGAGTGATGAGTCATGTATAAACTAAAACCATTACAAAAGGCTCAAAACATACTAAATTTGCTTTAATATCTGCATCAAATGATCCTTTCGTCAGGCGGTATAAAGAAGCAACCTTTTTCGCTGGGCAAGTACTTTTCAGTCGAGTATCAACAATCATTCGAAAAGCTCAAATCGCTGGTTAGTGCGCTATGTGCTCGATTTCTGAAGGAGCTTTTTCATAGCGCTGTAGCGAAAAGAAAACGTTGTGTTTTACACACGAATATTTCTCGCAGGACAGAACTCTTTTCTCAGATTGTAAGCAACCATTTGATGAATGTTTCGTTAATTCCAACGCTTCGCGTTTTTTTAGAAAAGATTGTTTCAGTGCAGTGTGATAGAGAAATTATGATTAAGTCTTACATACGCTGCGCACTAGTTTCTCAGCTACTGTATGTGCTGGCAGTGAATCGATGGCGTGATCGATAAATCATGCTGGTATGACTCACATGTGGAGTGCGATTTCTGTTATTCAACTGAGGATCTCTTCTCGACTTTGGAAGAACTCCGAATAGAATGTATTACTTTGATGGAACAGGATTTTTTCTACACTTTCATAAGCATTTCGTGTTTTTAGAACGTAGTAGTGAGAACGCACAGTGAGTGTGAAGCATGATTCAACTTTGAATGTCACAGTGCCATAAAAACGCTTTTTCAAGAAATGAGCATGTAGAGCAGTAGCCTGGAACTTAAGTTTTCAGTTGGTCACCAACACTCTTATAAAAAGCTTTTGTCCAACGAGAGGTATTCTCTCTTTATTCCGCGCTGTCTAACGGAGTAATAACCATCAAACAATACATTTTCATCTCATTTCACAGTTCTTCAGAGTAAATAACTGAGTCCAGTTTTATTGAACAGATACAAAATGGCTCATGATGAATGTGATTGGCAAAAGAGGCGGTGTTAGGATCTGCACCAGTGATTTGAGCAAGCAGATCAGAAATGGCTTAGTCTCAAGCCAACATCTGATTTAGCGCACATATTCCTCGCTTTCACGTTCAATAAAAATGGTTGCAATCAACAGTACCACATGCCATAATATGAAACTGCTATGGATGTGTGCTCGAAGACCTTTACATAACCTCAATTTGATCTGCAAAATCAGCTAAAGGAAAGAGCTCGTGAATTATTTCTTCAAAGCTCGAGTTGTCATAGGAAGCATGAGGAAAGGATCAATTTCAAAACCTATAATATTATACAGATAGTCGGTGTTTGAAACTATAATTTTACTTGGACTGTCCAACTTTACGAGTTGTGCGGGCTTCTTCACATTTTGAACTGGTTTTTTTTTCCGCGATTGTCTCAACACAACGGTGTTCTGACATGGAATGAAGCTGTTACGGAACATCGCGATGTGTAAATTACAGTAGGCAGCAACAGAGCTGATACATTCTTCTACGAATATGTTCGCTCAGAGTGTAGGTGGTCGTCCTCGGAGACAGGTGTAATTTTGTGAAGTTCACTCTACAGTTCTTTTTTCTATCTGTCGCCTGTTCTCCATACAAAATACTCGGCTCGTTAGTGTTCTCTCGATTTATACTCTTTTAGATCACGAGTATAGTTTAGGTTTTGAATCTTCTATATATGGAGATCTGAGCTGCCCGAGTCTGCTAGAAGTCGTGAGAGCCAACTGAATACCAAAATTCCTCGTTCAAGCATTTTGTGAGCTGTTTGAAGTAGTGATGACATATTCGAGAATTCAGCTTACGTCTTTAGTGCAAAACAGGCTTGGAAGTATTGTTACTTCGCAAAAGTCAGCGCATAGTTTTGGGTTCGTAAATTGATCAATTTTGACTTTTTGATTTTGAAAATTGACTTTTTGAGAGGCTTATGGGCAGCTCACGTTGCTTTCCCTCTTCAGCCTGTTTCCTTTTTCATATTATTCTAGATACTCTATGAACGCCCAAGATACTCGTGAGAAGTGTCCTAGTAATCGGGGAATCTCCAGTCTGACTTGTTCACCAATGCACCATTGGTTTTTCCAGGTTCGAAATCTTCACGCGACTTGTGCGTAGTCCAATCTTCTGCATCGTCTCTGCCTCAGTAGTGCTTATGGAGAATATGATGTTGCCAACTGCATAATACGATGACGTTGAAGTTCAATAGGAATTTTCCATCAATGCGCATGCCCTTCTCATTTCAATTGAGCAACTTCACCATCCAGAGCAGTGTGGAGGTGAAAAAATTTGGATATCGTATTGCCTTCTCCAAACTCCTTACTAATCTGTATGTATATAGGTCGACGGAAAAATTACTTTTTTATGGTGCAAACGCTCAGGCAGAGTTCTAGTGTAAAACGGAATTGAATTTGTGATCGGCGAGCTCCGATAAGCCCACATTCGTTCCAAGCTATCGAATGTTTTCTCATAGTAGATGAGAGTTTGGATCAAAGGCGAGTGGTAATCCTTAGAAACTTCTATAATCTTCGACACGGTTTTGATTTGCTCCATACAACAAAGCTTCCGTTGATATTTAGCTTGCTCAACTGACTGTGCCTCATTCAATGGTTTTAGATGCACCAAAAATTATTTTCAATAAAGAGCTTTGAATGTGCACTTAACATGCAAGTCGATCAGCAGTTAAATTCCTTCGCTCACTTTTTTGTGAAAGAAGGATGTGCACGACGTTCTTCACTAATCTGAAATTTTTTTCTCTTTGACTGTAGGATGTGACTGAAAGGATCAGTGCAAAATTGTTTCGCTGACATTCCATATCAAGGAGGGAAATTTTAATGGTCTGTTCTCCATTCATCAAGGCTGACAGCGGAACACTATATTCGCACAACCTCCGACAACATTTCATTAAACAAGACACTTTATATGCTAGTTTTTACGCCTCTTTCTGCTTCCATAGAGTAGATCCTCCTGCAAATCCCTTCTCTAGCTGACATTTGATGTTGCACAGTTTAATATGCTGTATTAAGACCAGCTTTAGCTTCTTTCTCTTCTTTAACAACTCTTTTGGATGGATGCGCATTCGGATTACCGAAGCTTCTATGACGTCATTGTAAGATAACGGTTCTGAGTGAGGTAGAGTCTCCAAAACATTGGTCATTGTCGAAGAGGAAAATCTTAATCTCTGAAAGAGGAAATATTCTGACATAACAATATTCCGTTACAAAGTCGTCATGGAAGCTTCGATAATCCGAATACATTCAAAAGAGTTGTTAAGGAAAAGAAGGAAGCTGAAGTTGGTCCTGATGCAGCACATTTAGCGCGTGTAACATCAAATGCCAGCTAAAGAAGAGCTTTGCAAGAGGTTCTACTTCTATTATGCAGAAAGAACTGTAAAAGTATCATATAAAGCGTCTAGTCTAATGGAATGTCGTCGGAGTTGTACAACTATAGTTTCAGCGTCAGCCTTGATCAATGGAGATCAGATCATCTAAACTTCTATACATCATATGGGATGTTAGAGGAACAGTTTTGCACTGATCTTCTCAGTGACATCTTGCAGTCAAAGAAAAAATCCAGATTTGTAGAGGACTTTGCGCACATTCCTATTTTGCAAAATAAGTGACCGTGTAATTGTAGCTTCTGATCGATTTGCATGTTGAGTGTTCCTTAAAAGCTCTTTATGCATTATAATCTTTGGTGCATTTAAGAACACCGAATACTATTTGCTTTTCTAATGAGAATTCATCTATCGCCACTGCATTAGTATTTATTCGCATTTCCAAATGCAAATATTCTAATTACGCTTTCCATTAAATTAATCTACGGTTCTTCAGCATTTCCGATTATCGGAAACTTAATGAGGCTGGTGTGGAAATTTTTCACCCTTGGTGTGGGTGATCGAGGCAAATGATCACGCTTTCACTGAGACGAAACCCCGAAACGTCAGCCATGGTCGAGGCAACTGTAACTGGAGATCTGAAACTCAACATGAAGCGTTTCCGCTTGAACTGCAGAGTGAATTTTTCCGGATAAGCCTGGTACTGTTTTCTTCAGTCCGAATCGATAAATCTTTTTGCAATCTCGAGGCAGCCCAGTTGGTGTTTAGTGGAGGGGTGGGGGGCAACGAGTAAGAAAATCAGCATCGCACCCGATACCTACTCGTCCCTTGATCCATTGGACTTTTTTACTTCCACTGGTCCTTCTTAACAGTGTTTTTTTTCCACTGGGCGGATCTCAACACTTTTAGCATTCATTTCGTTCTTTCGTCTCCTTCTTGAACATCGTAGAATACTGGTTGAGCAGGTCTTCTCGTAATCTCATAGACGGCCTGGCTGTGGTGTTTTATAGGACGCTCGTTGTTGACTGCTGGAAAGTGTTTGGGTGCAAGGTTTAGGCCGCGCGGGTCGCGGCGGGCATCACAACCACTCGGCCAGGGTGCTTCCTTACTCGAATTAAGAATTAAGTCTTTAAAACTTATTGTTAAAATGAAGCCAAGGAAGGTCTTTTTACTGTGATGAGTTTTACAAAGAGGGCCCATTCATCGCTAGTAAATCGGCCACCAAAAGCAATAAAGAAATCTTACCTCATTTGGCAGTATTATGTCGGAGTTATACGGTGTGGACTTAGGAGCTTTTTATTATGAATTTGAAATTTTTATTATTGCACAATTTCTTGGAATATTTAGGAGTATTTTCCATAGTGTTGTTATGACTGCCCTTTTATTGGTTTTATATTTTTCCTGTGCCTATCCCAAAAACTACACTCGTGGTCGTTGAAAGCCGATATTTCAAGTTCAAGTCCAATGATGCATCCTTCTGATCTCGATCAGTGCCCAATTCGGTTGTTGATGAAAACATGCTTCTTCTAGCAAGTTTTTGATCGACTTCGACAGCGCCTGTGGTAACATTGGTCTCCGAATAGATTATCTAAAACGATGTTTATTGGAAGCAGATTGGTCTTAAAGTGCCTCATCTATGTTCAACGGAACAAAAATCTCCTAGTTCACCATTTACATCTATCTAAGTCTACTGAACGACTCCACTCTAAAGTTGAGGATGAGGAAACGAGCAGTTTGGGAATAAAGAACACAAAACAGTGGGTACATGTCCACCTTGTCTACGCGCAATTCTTCTTTCTTATGCTCGGTGCATTACACTGCAGGTCTTGACAGATTTGCAGCCACTTAAAACGATTCAACAGTGAATTATATTCAAAATCCTGATTGGATAGATAGGCGTGGACACTGTAACATGCAACACAACGCATTACATTGCAAGCAAATCATATTGTCTATGATCGTTTAGCTTCCTCTTACCATGATTGTCATGGCTGCATCGACCATTTATTTTAGCATTACAAACGCACCCACTAATACCAATGCTTTCCGTCGAGTGCCCATATCATTCAGATTCAGATAGTGGTATTGCTGTTATCATTGAATTTGCTCAATTTTGGGTGTCGTCGATCAATAAGTGTAGAAGCTTATACTTTCATGTGCCCCAATTTTGTGATCGCCGGCTTCAACAGAATCACTTTTTATTCTTATCAAACGGTAGTTCAGAAATTTCTCCGTAATTGTTCTACTTCGTTTGAACATTGACAGCACTATACTACGCAACTTGCCTTAGAAACTTCCATTGGTATAGGTTTTTGTGGAGCTTAAGGAGTCATTCAGTTAACATGACCTTGCAGACTTTCTGATCTCTCGAGTTCAGCCAAGAGTGTATAGCCCATTTCGCCTTAATTCAACATATACTTTTTCTTTTCACATAGGCATATCGTCTGCATGTTGGAATAGCCAATACAGAAAGTTTTCAGATTTTTCAAGTGCTTCCTGACCGCACTGAATTACCCAATGTGATTCTTGAAGATTCCGAGGAAAGCGATTACGACGGCGTTCCACCAATGAAAGCACCACTAACTAGAGTTATGAGGAGGTTTTCTTAAGCTGATTCTGCCCGAAAGGGTAGTCCTTCTTCGAGCGGCCACAGCTCAACTTGTGCTTCCGAAATGAGAGAAAAGTGAGGAAAAGCGAACTCTGAGCAGTACGAATTCAAAAATTGCTGAACGAAAGAACCGGAAGCTTTGGACGACGAATGCATTGTAGGAGCATACATTAAAAAAAATTATTGTGTTCTTCTCTAATTTATAAATGAACAGAACTGACAGTTAGTTAATACGAAATTTGCGAAAGTCCTATGCTTTTACTGAAATTAACAATCTGTGTCGATTTAGAATGTTGCGATGTGTGACGTATTAGTCTAACTAAGTTACGAGAACTTCACGCAATTACTAGACCTGTGAGGTTCCTTTTGAAATGGTTGAAACGATGTTTAGTTTTTAGTGGCTCAGAATGTAAAAGCTTTAGGTACTCGTCCAAACGCTAAAAATTTTTTAGCAGACCTATAACTAGAAATTTTACTCCTATGCCAGGCGCTGCTACAAATTTTTTCATTAGCCTAAAATATTAATGTTTCATAATTCATCGACCGTGCGATCAAGAATATTAGGTGCCGAAATACGACTCCGCCGTTTTTTTTTTTCTTGCTGTAGTAAAGCTTCAACCCACGACTAACACTACCCGAGTGCGCATGCTCTAACCAGTTGCAGTAGTGCGATTTGCTCACCACTCTTTCTGCACTACAACGCATCTATACCTCAGAGACCAGTCGGCAAAGGCTTGAACCACGCAGTCGCTTATTGACTCTGAACACAGTCACGCAAAAGGTAATGAGTATTAGATGATCAAAAATAATGCCTTTTATTTATTTAGCCGCTTCAGCGTTGGTATGATGTTTGAAATATACCCATTGATGCAGATGATGTAAAAACCTTTCGCGTCAGGCGGGACTTCAACCCACATCTGACTCTATCCGAGTGCGCATGCTCTAACCACGTTGCACTACTGACTCCCGTTTTACTCACCACTCTTTCTACGCTACAAAACATCTACTGTCATATGAGTATGATATGCAAATTCTTTTTTTTTTGAAAGTGTGTTAGTGTTACTATTTAGTCATAAGTTTTTATTTACAAAGTATTTTATTTGACGGTCTCTATAGGACTTTGAAGATGACGACTTTTGTAACTGAAAAAGCCACTTTTTCAATTGCTAAATTGTAATTTGGTTTTGGGAATTCCAAGTTAGTCCGACGTCGGGATACTAAGGCGGATGAGGTAAAATTTCCTGAAACCTCCCAGATTCGCTCTTTCATGTCGTTTTCGACTGGTTTTGCAGCATGAAGTCAACCATTATCATTCAACAAAATTGCAAAGTTTCTGCGTTTTGCTATTTCAACATGATTTTTGTAATGAAAGAGCATGCTTGGTATCGTTCAATTGCGCATTTTCTTTCCAACATTTTGTATACACTTGCTTGTACTTGATCTAAGATGCAGCTCGCCCCAAGCTCCATTGATCTTGTGCGTCGCTTCACTAACCTCTTTTCCCTACGTGTCATTCGTGGTATGAGTAGCAAGCGTATTTGATCCAACGGCAGCTCCCTCTTAAGGCAAGTATAGATAATTTGTATGATAAAATATTCGCAAGAAAATGTGCAGTTGAGCGATGCCAAAATCAAGCAATTTCAATCACTTTTCGGTAATAAATCTGTAAGATAATGTTCCCTCAAATACGTTTCGGATATAAGTCGTCATGTTCAAAGTCGTATGAGAATCATTACATAATATTTTGTACATAAAAAGACAAATAATTATATAGCGTTTACTTTTTACAGAAAAAATTGAATACCTTTATTTTGTCATTAAGTCAGCAAAAAATGGCGGAGTCATATTTGTAGACCTAATGTAAGCCATGTTACCATCCACTAAATATAATAAAATCAATCACTTCTGAGAGTCGCAGAAGGATGTGGTGGCATTGGAGTGATAGTGATGTCGTCCCTCACATGTACGGTTCTCTTTCAATTCTTTCCCGACCCCACCAAGACCTATGCTTTTGGAGAAAGAATGGTCCCAGATTTATAGGAGTCCTGTCACTTTTTCAAATCCATGCTGAAAGGCTTTAAAGCAACTATTTTAAAACGTGAGAAAGAAGCGGTGCGATCAGCATTCAGCGATATTCATGAAAAAGATCTGTGAGGAAGGAAATCAACAAGCAGCGTGCTGATCTCACAAGCTATCATCGAAAATCATCCAGAATAAGAAACGTCAGGAGAGGAATCGAATGTTAAAACTACTGGGATCCGCACAGTAGATATCAGAGGGTTATGCATAGTCAAGTATGAGCAAAGATAAAAATTTCCGCTTTGGATATCTGTGAAAATAGCAACAACGTTTTTAGGTCGGCCTCGATCGTCCGCGTACTGCTTCTAGGATCACTCACGAATTTCCGTGCCCAAGACTTTCTGACTTCATTGTTGCCAACATGATGAAGCTTTGTAAGTTATTTGAACAAAACACTCTTATACTCAAAACAGTCCAGAATACTGATTTTAATTCATGCCACGAAATAAAAAATAAGTTCAGTTAGCTACAGTTTCATTTCAAAACGTTGTGCTAACTTACTTCATTCGCGACGCTAAAGAAACTGTACTGTCCATATGAGTATGGACCTCGAGGCGACATGATTACCATAGTGTTTAATCTCCACATATCGGGATAAAGCAGTTTTTATATACTACGTTCATTCGATAGCTAATCGAAGGATGGTTATAGTGGGATAAATGACAAGAGTCGTTTTCTGTACTTATTAACTCAGAGAAAAAGTAGTGTTATAAGAGTTCATTTGTCGGAGAATCACCATAAATTATGACATTTCGATGAACAAGCTATATTCAAAAGTAAACCGCTGAGGAAATTTCATGCATGCTATTTAGTGATAAAAATCTAGTTGCCATCAATAACATTGCAAACAATATCTAGGAAGCAATACCATATTTACTGTTCAACTTCCGTCTCAAGTCGATTTTTTGCTTACCACTCGTTCTTCCAGGTGTATTCAAAACATCAAAGCAATGCAAAAAAAGCACTAAAGACATAAGAATTTTTGCCAATTATATATGACGGTGGCTGTCAGCTTAACAGGTCTATAGTGATATGTGCTCAATCAAAAACCTGTCAAAGGTTGGTGGTTGTGGCTTTTATAGCGATATATCGGAGAACAATGGCAAAGCTGTGACCTCGATGATATAGTGGTAGCGCACGCCTCTGCGAAACGCCCGGTTCATAGATGGAAGCGTTTGACTGGGTTGAGGAATCACGCAGCATACCATTGGTAAAGGGAGAAAGGTCATAATTTTCGATCAAAACTAGGTTTTCCATGATCCTTAACATGGAAACTGCGTGGTTCATTCTTCCACTTCGTTCGTGAAAAGAGCGTGTTTTATTGAGATATTCGCTATCGTTACTTGATAAATGATTTATAAAACTTTCCTCATTTGTTTTGTTCTCCTTTAACCTCAGAAATATTACAACTACTGTAAGCTGTTCGCTTTGAGCACGTGGAGAGCTCTTATCACTGACATACCGAAATAATTTCTTTATAAAGACAATCTACCTTGGAATACCATGTCAACACTACGATGTTTCCAAGTGATCATCACAGACAACAGCCCTCTTCTCTAAACTACGTCCCCTATTTTACCGCTTTTTAGCGGTGCTGTGATATTACAATATCCAATGATGCTCAGTGATATGGATACACATAAAAGAAACAACATAAATTTACCCATCAGAAAAATTGCTCAGTTTGAAAATTTTGAAATCTCTTATTTGACAAAATAAGAGCACGGCATCGAAAGAATAGATGGTTGATATCGATGGGTATCACAACAACGCGGATTTAAGCTTGTCTGTTTTCTGTAGCCGACGAGAAATTGCTCATATCCGGTTCGGTGATACACATTGAATAAAGTGCGTTTTCCATGGCTTCAGAACCTTACACAGTCCACTCTAACGTTGTAGGCGAGCCTCAAAAAGGTGCTAAAAGGTGTGTCTAGCAAGGGTCACAGAATAAGTTAGTCTTAGTGTCGATGGCGTTGTTGGATCGCCACCAATGTTGGAATATTGAAATTTTCGATAACTTACGATTAAAAACCTGCTCGCTAGATTCCACGAATGTACCGCTGCTGACTCATTCTTACTTAAGAAGTCGAACAAGCTTGCTTCCAGCGTAGCTGAGCCAATGTCATATCACGCCAATTCTATCACGTACTGAGGTTCATACCTTTCATGGGCGGCTAGAAAAAGTTATTGGATTTAAGCATGAGTTGAGCTGCGATTTATTTCGTTTATCCATGGATAAGTGAATATTTCACCTAAATCTCTGGAAAAAAATATTCTATATGAGTGCCAGTGATCATTGCAAGGCTTAAATCTCTAACTACAGCGCCATGTGACCGCTTTTTGAAGGTACTCCTCCATAGCAGTGTAGCATACAAAATGAAATTATGTTTCATACCCGGGAGCTTTACACTCCTTACACTCTCTCGGGAGCCTTACACTCTTTAAAGAGAGTCATCGACGACGAAATCTTTACATCTATGTCAAGTGGAACCTTCACCTAACCCAGAGTGTTGTGCACTCGATTGCTCATTGTCATAATTATACCTTTATTTCGAGTGCTTTGTTAGACCACGCTCAAATTTCAATATATCTTTTCATTATTATTTATTGCCATGGTTGTTCTATTGATGAACCTCGTCACAGTGCCAAACCTTGATCGACCTTCATATTTATGGCTGAAATCTATGGCTCACTTGTTATAATGCCGCTGGACCTCTCCTCAAATCAGGTTTAGGAATTGCAATGTATGTATGAACATTTAGGGTCCGTAATCGAAAGGATATTCATGCCCGACATTGTTCGAACCAGGGTTGACGCTAAAGACGCGTTAGAACAGTATTCTATAAGGTTTGTTAAGAATACAATATCCTTAAGCAAGGGAGGAGACGAATCGAATGTCGGAAGTACTGGGACCCGCACAGAAAGAACTATGATATGGGTCGAGTAAAGTGAAATATTAAAAATACTTAGCTCACATATTCGCTGGTCTGCTCCAATCAGGGCTTTGTGATAGCTAAGGAATCCAACTCTCCAAAATCGGCATATTCTGATCTCTTTGCGAGAAAACTTTTTCGGATTCAGAAAGACTGACTACAGCCTGTAGTGAAATTCCATGCGCGCACTCGCGGAATTTCCCCATCCAGCATCAACTCAACGACTATTCACCGATACTCATTGAGAATAAAATCCTCAAGTAGAAACTCGGTTCTTTTTGGTTATCCGGGGACAAATGAATATGCGACTTCATTCGCTGGACAAGACTTTTCATAGGAGTATTATGACCATTCAAAGGCATCAACGTCTGGCTAGCGCGACACATGGCCTTTTCCTTTTCAGAATATTCTTCTATGACGCTGCAAAATTCAAAGTAAAATTATGTTTTACACGAATCACGCGTTTTTTTTCTTAGCTAGCTTATATTTTGCAGGATGAACCCTTCCCTAGAGTGTTAGGACTTTTTCGATAGCACAAGTCTCAAAGAACTCAAGACATGCATGCTTTTCGAAAAAGCTCGTTCTATAACGCGTCAGCGAAAGGAAAACTTTTGTGTTCCACACGCGCATGTTTCTCGCAAAGCAGAGCTATTTCTTTAGACTAATACTGATCATTAGATGGTGAAAATTTCAATGATTCCAAAGCTGTGGTTACTTTCTGGAAGACCGTTTAACTGAAAGTGTAGCAGGAAAAATAATATATCGAGTTTCACACATTCAGCGGCATGTTTGCCTGCTAATCTGCGGACAGGAGGAGGCGATCGATCGATGTCTTGACGCGTCAGACATGTGATGTGCAACTTCTCAATCAGTTGGGAGCTTTCTCTCCTAAGAAAGAAATCTCAAATTAATAGATTGATTCAGGTGCTAATAAATTTTCCTCTACATGTTCATATGCTTTCCGTGCTTCCAGAGAATTATAAGTGTGATAAAAATGAAGGTGCGCAGCGGGTATGAAACATAATTTCATTTTGTATGCTACACTGCTATGGAGGAGTACCTTCAAAAAGCGGTCACATGGCGCTGTAGTTAGAGATTTAAGCCTTGCAATGATCACTGGCACTCATATAGAATATTTTTTTCCAGAGATTTAGGTGAAATATTCACTTATCCATGGATAAACGAAATAAATCGCAGCTCAACTCATGCTTAAATCCAATAACTTTTTCTAGCCGCCCATGAAAGGTATGAACCTCAGTACGTGATAGAATTGGCGTGATATGACATTGGCTCAGCTACGCTGGAAGCAAGCTTGTTCGACTTCTTAAGTAAGAATGAGTCAGCAGCGGTACATTCGTGGAATCTAGCGAGCAGGTTTTTAATCGTAAGTTATCGAAAATTTCAATATTCCAACATTGGTGGCGATCCAACAACGCCATCGACACTAAGACTAACTTATTCTGTGACCCTTGCTAGACACACCTTTTAGCACCTTTTTGAGGCTCGCCTACAACGTTAGAGTGGACTGTGTAAGGTTCTGAAGCCATGGAAAACGCACTTTATTCAATGTGTATCACCGAACCGGATATGAGCAATTTCTCGTCGGCTACAGAAAACAGACAAGCTTAAATCCGCGTTGTTGTGATACCCATCGATATCAACCATCTATTCTTTCGATGCCGTGCTCTTATTTTGTCAAATAAGAGATTTCAAAATTTTCAAACTGAGCAATTTTTCTGATGGGTAAATTTATGTTGTTTCTTTTATGTGTATCCATATCACTGAGCATCATTGGATATTGTAATATCACAGCACCGCTAAAAAGCGGTAAAATAGGGGACGTAGTTTAGAGAAGAGGGCTGTTGTCTGTGATGATCACTTGGAAACATCGTAGTGTTGACATGGTATTCCAAGGTAGATTGTCTTTATAAAGAAATTATTTCGGTATGTCAGTGATAAGAGCTCTCCACGTGCTCAAAGCGAACAGCTTACAGTAGTTGTAATATTTCTGAGGTTAAAGGAGAACAAAACAAATGAGGAAAGTTTTATAAATCATTTATCAAGTAACGATAGCGAATATCTCAATAAAACACGCTCTTTTCACGAACGAAGTGAAAGAATGAACCACGCAGTTTCCATGTTAAGGATCATGGAAAACCTAGTTTTGATCGAAAATTATGACCTTTCTCCCTTTACCAATGGTATGCTGCGTGATTCCTCAACCCAGTCAAACGCTTCCATCTATGAACCGGGCGTTTCGCAGAGGCGTGCGCTACCACTATACCATCGAGGTCACAGCTTTGCCATTGTTCTCCGATATATCGCTATAAAAGCCACAACCACCAACCTTTGACAGGTTTTTGATTGAGCACATATCACTATAGACCTTGTTAAGCTGACAGCCACCGTCATATATAATTCGCAAAATTTCTTATGTTGTTAGTGCTTTTTTGCATTGCTTTAATGTTTTGAATACACCTGGAAGAACGAGTGGTAAGCAAAAAATCGACTTGAGACGGAAGTTGAACAGTAGATAATGGTATTGCTTCCTAGATATTGTTTACAATGTTATTGATGGCAACTGGATTTTTATCACTAAATAGCATGCATGAAATTTCCTCAGCGGTTTACTTTTGAATATAGCTTGTTCATCGAAATGTCATAATTTATGGTGATTCTCCGACAAATGAACTCTTATAACACTACTTTTTCTCTGAGTTAATAAGTACAGAAAACGACTTTGTCATTTATCCCACTATAACCATCCTTCGATTAGCTATCGAATGAACGTAGTATATAAAAACTGCTTTATCCCGATATGTGGAGATTAAACACTATGGTAATCATGTCGCCTCGAGGTCCATACTCATATGGACAGTACAGTTTCTTTAGCGTAGCGAATGAAGTAAGTTAGCACAACGTTTTGAAATGAAACTGTAGCTAACTGAACTTATTTTTTATTTCGTGGCATGAATTAAAATCAGTATTCTGGACTGTTTTGAGTATAAGAGTGTTTTGTTCAAATAACTTACAAAGCTTCATCATGTTAGCAACAATGAAGTCAGAAAGTCATGGGCACGGAAATTCGTGAGTGATCCCAGAAGCAGTACGCCGACGATTGAGGCTGACCTAAAAACGTTGTTGCTATTTTCACAGATATACAAAGCGGTAAATTTTATCTTTGCTCATACTTGTCTATGCATAACCCCCTGATATCTACTGTGCGGATCCCAGTAGTTTTAACATTCGATTCCTCTCCTGACGTTTCTTATTCTGGATGATTTTCGATGATAGCTTGTGAGATCATCACGCTGCTTGGTAATTTCCTTCCTCACAAATCTTTTTCATGAATATCGCTGAATGCTGATCGCATCGCTTCTTTCTCACGTTTTAAAATAGTTGCTTTAAAGCCTTTCAGCATGTATTTGAAAAAAGTGACAGGACTCAAATACATCTGGGACCATTCTTCCTCCAAAAGCATAGGTCTTGGTGGGGTCGGGAAAGAATTGAAACAGAACCACACATGTGAGAGACGACATCACTATCACTCCAATGCCACACTCCTTCTGCGACTCTCAGAAGTGATTGATTTTATTATTTTTAGTGGATGGTAACATGGCTTGCATTAGGTGTACAAATATGACTCCGCCATTTTTTGCTGACTTGATGACAAAATAAAGGTATTCAATTTTTTCTGTAAAAAGATAAACGCTATATAATTATTTGTTTTTTTATGTACAAAATATTATGTAATGATTCTCATACGACTTTGAACATGACGACTTATATCCGAAAAACGCTATTTGAGGGAACATCATCTTACAGATTTATTAGCCAAAAGTGTTTGAAATTGCTTGATTTTGGCATCGCTCAACTGCACATTTTCTTGCGAATATTTTATCATACAAATTATCTATACTTGCCTTAAGAGGGAGCTGCCGTTGGATCAAATACGCTTGCTACTCATACACGAATGACACGTAGGGAAAAGAGGTTAGTGAAGCGACGCACAAGATCAATGGAGCTTGGGGCGAGCTCTATCTTGGATCAAGTACAAGCAAGTGTATAAAAAATGTTGGAAAGAAAATACGCAATTGAACGATACCAAGACCATGCTCTTTCATTACAAAAATCATGTTGAAATACCAAAACGCAGAAATTTTGCAATTTTGTTGAATGATAATGGTTGACTTCATGCTGCAAAACCAGTCGAAAACGACATGAAAGAGCGAATCTGGGAGGTTTCAGGAAATTTTACCTCATCCGCCTTAGTATCCCGACGTCGGACTAACTTGGAATTCCCAAAACCAAATTACAATTTAGCAATTGAAAAAGTGGCTTTTTCAGTTACAAAAGTCGTCATCTTCAAAGTCCTATAGAGACGGTCAAATAAAATACTTTGTAAATAAAAACTCATGACTAAATAGTACCACTAACACACTTTCAGAAAAAAAAAGAATTTGCATATCATACGCAAATGACAGTAGATGTGTTGTAGCGTAGAAAGAGTGGTGAGTAAAATGGGAGTCAGTAGTGCAACGGGTTAGAACATGCGCACTCGGATAGAGTTAGATGTGGGTTGACGTCCCGCCTGATGCGAAAGGTTTGCACATCACTCTGCATCAGTGGTATTTTCAAACATCATCCTACCTCTAGTAGCGGTTAGATAAAAATGATTGAATTGCAGATCTTTGTTCCTATTTCTACTACAGCAAGAAAAAAAAAAACGGCGGAGTCGTATTTCGTTACCTAATATTTTTTGATCGCACGGTCGATCAATTATGAAGCACCACATAACCCAATGCCGCTTTCATCCACAGCAGTCCATCTGCTTAGAAGGATGTGCAAGTCTGCCGAAGCAGAGCCGGGAATTCCGTATTCTAAATTCGTTTGCTTATTCAATGCAATTCAGTGCACTTATCATTAGCTCATACATGGGCTACTATTTATCACTGGAAGCATGCAGAGTTGTGGTCTAGTGTGCAGTGCCATATGAGGTCATTTGACTCTGCACTCTAGGACTATAAAGCCTTCCTTCAGGTCAGCAAATTCATAGCAAACTTTATAAAGAGGAATAGAGCACTGAACTGATATTTTTGCAGGTCACTGCAAGCTATTGTAATGGATAGATGTGCCCCATAAAGACACTAAAGCATCTCTGCGTTGTTTGATGAAGTGCGTGCGCATCCCTCAAAAAGTGATCAGCACCGAGTATCTTATCATTTATCCTTGCTCAGCATCGGACAACATACGTCACTTGATGGAGTCCTGTGATAACCTTTCGCGGCCATTATCACATCAATGGAATTCTTTCTTTTCGGAAAACCAACTTGATACTTTTAATCGCAGTTCAGTGATCGGAATTCAAAACTTTGTGTGGATGGTTTTTGAGCTTCCCTTAGGTCAACAACTTGTTTGAAAAATAGGATGTGCATTTAGTTTATCAATTTTGTGCTGTTCAAAGCAAGTAGGCTATTTAGACGATAACACACCTATAGTAAAGTACCTTGTTATCTCTCGGCTACAGGGACAGCTTTTATGCTCCTACTATACTTTTTACTTTGCTGAAAATCTTAATCACTTTATCTTTTCGTTTTTTTGCACCTACAACGTCCTGGGTATCTAACTAGATTTCTAGATGATTTGAATACATCCCAGTTTATGGTAGTTCTGGGACTTCGTTGTTTGAATTTAGCGGCTTCCTCTTCTTTCCCCGAAAATAGAGCGTCGCGCCAAGGAAGCGATGGTCTGATAACGCGTAGAACTTAGGTACAATAGCGGCATCGGTCGCAAAACCTTCGATTTACTGTGATGTGGTCTATTTCTTATGGCACCCTCCATTGGGAGATTCCCACGCCCATCGCTGAGAGTGAGGCTTTTGGCATTATGAGTTACCATGGATAATTTGGGTCGTCATGATGAACTCATATAGCCTCTCACCCTGTTCATTCCATTCTAGTCCGTATGTCCAATGTGGCGTTCTTCAGACGTTCTTAGGTCCAATTTTTGCACTAAAACCTCCGACAATGGTCTTGAAGAATATATGATCTCCACTGAAGAATTTTCGAGGTCCATATAGAATGCTTCAACTTCGTCTTCGTCATAGCTTGATGTTGGTGCGCAAGCAATGAAGATGGTCGAAGCCGCATAGAACCACATCGTTTCAAGCGCAGTTCTCCGATACGGGTTATGAGCTGCTCCAACAAATCGATGTTCACGGTCAACTTCGATTTGACGAGAACACCAACGCCGCCAACACCTCTACTATCGCATGTTCCAAGGAACAGTTCTTCTCCGGTGTCATAAACAACGTGAAAAAGACGGCGCCTTCTCGTCTTAGCCAGGCCAATGACGTCGTACCTTATTCTTCTTATTTGAATCAACAGGTCTTCTACAGCGAATTCGTGAGCAAGGGTTCTTGCACTGTAGGTGCAAATCGTCATTTTAGTCCGTTTCGATCTTGGCAGCCTAGTTTGGCCCTGAGATTTTAGCAGCCTCTCCGTACTTCTCCTACCTGGCGCTGCCGTACCAGGGGCTCTTTCTGGGTCAGGCGAATGAGGCCCATATTTGTTACTGTTTTTTCCATTCGTTATGAAAGGCAGTTTGAAAAATATCTTTCCGTCTACGTTTGAAACAACATCGTTCTCGTTATGTGTTATGGAGCCTATCTCTCCCTATTGACCTAACTTCAGTGGCTGCTCTTTCGTAGTCATTTGAAATGGCTATCTATACAGGCCTTTTTATCGAATTGTCTCTATTTAACCTCACTATATAGTTTTTTCATATTATTATTATATATTATTTTTTCATAGAAAATCTTCGTAATAACTCACGTGGCCAATTCACTCGGAACCGCTTCTACGACCGTTTGTCTAAGGCTGACAATTGTGAAGTACGACCTAGGTGATGGTAGAGAAGGAAATCGCATGAGTGCGGGTACGATATGCCTGATCTCTTGCACAACATGTGATGAAGGATATATTGGCGAGGCAGAAAGACCACTTTGGATCCGCATCAAAGAACACTTAGATGGAAAAGCCAACAGCAAAGCAAGTGAGCCTTTGAGAGCGCACATAGTGGAAAATCATGAGGATACGGACTTTGATGTTGCGAAAAACTCTCGAAGTTTTATGGATAAACCGCAGAAAACTAGGAACTATTTGCAGAAGAGAATTCCTGAACCTAACAAGTGATATGGCACCTTATCTCAGCTTCATCTTCTATCTGAGTGTGGTTCATTTTGCAGATTGTGTCACACCGGCCGGTGACCGCTCTCATAAAACTCTAAATAAGGTGGAGTTTTTCAGAATGACTAGACGGCTAATATCTTTCCTATTGGATTTTTGATGGATGCGAAATATTAACCGAGTAATCACATATGATATGATATACACGTCTAAGCTCTGATAAAGGCGTCGACGCCGAAACGTTAGCCATCGCGTTTAAGGAAAAGTACCAACCGCGTGCAGGTTTTAAATAAAGTAAAAGACAGTTCGTGAAAAATTTTGCATTTCTTCAATCATTCCGAAGTTTAGAGATAGTCGACTTTGAGCGGTGTTTATTGAATATCTATGAAGCTATACAATACTAATACAGTCCAGTATTGTAGCACAAACAATTGAAAAATCCTACAGTGGCTAAACTTTCGGCGAGGGTCGCCTTCTTCAGAGCCTGGAAAGGTCAAATTGATCTTTGAATCATTCAGTCAAAAACCTCCACAATCTCAGCAGAAAACGTAAGAAACAAATTTTAAATCGCATAAAAGAAGCTTCATTTCAAAACACTCACCTCTTAGATGTTTTGAGTTTATTCATTGGATACCAGCAACTTAGAGTTAAACTAAAACGTCTAGGCGATGAGTTTGAAATAGAACTTTTTACTATGCGATCCAAAATTCGTTTCTTACGTTTTCTGCTGAGATTATGGAGGTTTTTGACTGGATGATTCACGGATCAATTTTACCTTTTCAGGCTCTGAAGAAGGCCAGCGTCGCCGAAACGCTAGTCACTGCAGGATTATTGAATTATTTGTGCTACATAACTGGACTGTATTGTTATTGAATCGCATTACGGATATTCAATAATTTCTATTATTAAAATCTCGGAACTGCTCAAAAGAAGGAATTACTGATTTATTACAACTATATCGAGAATGATTTTTGGTCTCGGGAATTAAAGATTTCAATAGAGCGCTAATTTTTTATTTCATTATCGGTTGGTGGTGGTCGAAAATATAGATATTCTGACATTTCTTCTAAAGACAATCCAACGTAAATTTGTTAACCATGTGATCATTGTCAGCGAAGGAGCAGAATACGAAATCATACCGATGATAGCCGTAGACGACTTATTTCTTGACAACGATATCGTCATCTTTCACAGCAGGTGAACAAAAAAGAATGTGCATTTTTTTATTTGAAAATCACACTGGTGATCGGAGAAAAATTTGGGGCGCATATAGTGATAGCTGGATATAATGCACTTAGTTATTAGTTCGATCTCGTACGCTGAACGTTAAACAACCTCTTCCTTCACTGTTTGTCATATAGGTGTTAGACTTCTGAATAAGATTAAGAACCATTCGGTGAGATAGTATGAGCACTACACGTCACTGTTTTGATGAATCATTTATTCACGATTTCTACAATCATTTTCATTGTATGTATGGTAGATCGATGAGTAGATCGATATTAAATGATCTAACATCTACCCACCACAGTTACTTTATTTTTAAATCGACAATAGCCAAAAGTAATCTTTTTACTGTCCGCCTAATCTGGATTTTGTTTAGATTGTTTTTATCATACACGAGGTAAGCGATCATAGCGCTTGGAACAAAAATCCGAACCTAAATGGTGGAATCAAACATGTCGTATTGTCGTTGATTGGCTGATCTAAAAAATGCAGACCAATTCCATTAGAGGAAAGTCCTGCCTGCAACGCAACAAGCTTCCCCAATCACAAACATGCCGGTCCCCTGTAGTAAACATCGAGAAACTTCCTAATGTCACTGTCATCCAGATTTCAGGAAAAAGAAAGACATTCTCAACGAGGACTCTATACGCTAGTGAGATATGAAGACACAAATCTTTGAGTCGTAACCGATTTCGCAATAATCTTGATCATCGTTATACGTCTGACCGTTTATCTTCAAGTGATTCAAACTGAAAGCAGTTTCATTTTCTTCTGTAAGGTGCAAGAGTAGCGCAGAGGTCGCCCTCGCTCTTAGAATTTTTAAAGCATCATATCTTTTTTGTAAGCCCTTCGTGAAAGGTTTTTGTCTCCTATGCGCACTACGTGTCTGGCCCACCTTATTTTCTATAGCCTGGCATGTCGAACGGTATCCCTGATTTTCGCCTTTTGACATAGAAATTTCGGAAACTTTCTCTCATTTGCAAGTTACAAAATACTTCCAGCATCGATGTTATAACTTTGATTTTAGTAACGATGAATGATCTCTCATCATACTTACTTAGCGACCAAGACTCTGCTGCATGCATCAGGACAGAGAAATCCATTAAATCGAAAGAGGGGCACGTAGTATGACGTTCTTCGTCTTTTTCAATATGTCATCGATGTTCTTAAACGCTCCTCAAGACGCTCGCTTACTCCTGCTCAGCTATGAACTAGGTCGTTGATCATGTTGATTTCACACCCAGACATAGGTTAATGGAGTATTCGGAGATATTTACTCTGTTGGGCATGAAAGGGCATTGAAAAATTCGTCGATTCTTATGAACATCCTTCACGTTAGATTTAGCCGGTGACCTATCTTTCCACAGTCATTGTCGGAACCTTTCAACATTCGTTCCGCCTGACTGATGCTTGGTGTTATGATGATGATATCAGCAATGAAGTGAGGATTATTTGATTGACGACTGTAGATTTTCGATCCAATATTTTCTTATATTAGTGTTGGCAAGATGTTTCGAGGATGGCAGTAAATAATTTTGACGAGACGTATTGCTCTCTTGAATTCTTCTTCTTACGTCAGCTGCAATATCGTCATAGAATAACGATATTATGATTGTGAAATTTCTACATAGCTCTTGAAAATTAGTAATGTGCTGAGATTTGACGCCATGGATGTCCATTTTCTATAAATGATTCTGTTTCGAATTAATCAAAGGCTTTCTTCAAATTATGTGAGGTGAAACAGAATGGTCTACTGTACTCCGTGAATTCCTACTGAATCCTGTTATCGCATGGATGCAGTCTGTCTTACTGAGTCACGTTCGGAAAACTGTTTGTTCCCATGGCTGTCCTTTGTCCACTTTTCTGTTTATTTGATATAGAATGACTCGAGTGAAGAGTTCGTACACGGCGGACAACAAACAGATTGGGCGATAACTGACCATGTCGTAAGTGCGTCGTTTTCGAAAAACAACACCGTCTAGTTGATTTTCTATTGATTGGCTCGTATTCTGACAAGTTACGAATGGAGAGCCGAGCACTGATGAGAACTGGGTGTAGTTCTTTAGGCGTTCTCGTCTTATCACATCTAAACCACTGCGGTCCGATTCTTCACCGACAAAACACTGTGTTGGATTTCGAAAGAAAGATTTGATGTTAGAGTAAATGTATCCTCTTTTATTTGATTTAACCATAAAAGGACTGCCTCTTAGGGAAAACGGGGTATAAATCATATATCATTTCCTTCATAGACTTGAGAGCTGCAGGCGTTTCGTCAAGGTGTCCTAGAGCAATCAGTCTTCCTTGTACTTGGCAAAGCCTCGTAATGCTTTACAAACTCTTTCGTCATCTTTTTCAGCTTTGCTCATTGACTAGAGCAACAAGCGGTCAAGATATTCTGGAAATGTCGTAAACAGCAACACTATCTATCTTCTATTTATTTCTCTTTTCTCTTCTCTCTTCCCTATTTCTCTTCTATTATTTCTATTTCTATCTATCTTCGTAAACAGCAATTCTATCTTTAGCCGGTGGCTCACTGAGAAAATAATTTGAAGTATAAAAATAAAAAAAAAATAGGGGCTAAAAAGGGGGTAAATAAAGGAATTCAGTTTGATCATCGATACCCAGTATCTCTGAGCATCAGTGGGTTCAGTGTCGATATCGACTACACATACCATACCGTTGGACGGTTAGCTGATGACAGATAGATGAGTTGTAGCGTAGAGAGAGCGGTTGCAAAACCGGCGTGGTGATACAAAGGATACAGCACGTTGCCCGGATAGGGTGACATACGGGTTCAAGTCCAGACTGACGGGAAAGTTTTGCGGAGCACTCTTCATCAGTAATTATAATTACAGCAATAGATAAAAGAGTGTATAATAAATTTACAAAATTGCTTCCTTTGGCTTTTATAGATTAACAATGTTGCCTGCTAAAATGTCCACCAATGCTCGCACACGTCCCCACTGTAATTTTATCCTAAGAGCGGCCAAAGAAGTTTAATGCGTTTCTACACCAGTGCATCGAGAATCCAAAACTTCATTCTTGGTATGATTCCTACCGGGGCATCCATCCATAGGATATTGAACAATGAGTGGTGAAGCGATTACACCTTGGTGGTGTAGTGGTAGCACGCGTCCCCGGTGTGGACGAAACTCGTGTTCGACTCTCGCCTGAGGTTGCATTTTTGCTCACCACTCAGTTCTTTCAGGTGTATATGAAACATCATAACACTGCGAAAAAGGCAGTAAAAACGCCAGAAATTTCGAGAATATTCATTGCCTTCTTAATTTCACTCACTATAGATTTTGAAAAGATTGGCAAAAGTGAGAAATCTATATCGTTATACTCTTTGTACAACTTATTTCAATCAGCTGAATCCCAGCAACAGCATAATTACGTAGCAGGCAAGAGCTTCTTCTTCGTACAAGAACATAAAAAACATGTAATGGCTCATAGAAATACATGGAGCGTAAGAGTATTAGGTTGAAAGGAAAGTTCTGGGGCACTTGTAAAAAATTGAGAATTCGTGCATGATTTCCAAACAGAAACAATACTTACTATTCTTCAAAATAAAAGCCATATTTTTTTACGACTTTCTGCCATTGGTCTGCCAAGTTTCGGATCTAGTGAAGCATCGTTCCTTCAACCTCGAATCAAAGAGTTCTTGACATGTTTGTTTAGCTTCATCACACGATTCAAATAGGACGTTCTCAACGACACTTGTCTTCGAGTCAAGCTCTTTGGCATTAAAAAGTCTTCAAACTGGCGTACAGTAGTAGATTTGCTTATTGTGCCTTCCTCTTCAACTTCGTTGGGCACATCGCTCACAGCTCACTATGAAAGAACCTTTTTTCAATAATGACACAATAGAACACGAACTTAGATTGCGTCGTTGGACATGGCGAAGGCTCGTAACAAATTCAAAATAAAGACAAATAATATCTAGATCTTCAATGAGATAAATGCCACATAAGAAATTACAATGTTCTCATAGCATGCATGAGAGTTATCTCATACTTATCAGAGTCGGTGGTGCAACGGTTATCATACGCTCCCGGAAAGAGTGAAATCTTGGTTCAAATCTCGGCTGACGCAAACGTTTTTTGCACAGCAGTCTACACTATTGAGTATATTGTAACATCATAACATCGCAAGCGGCGAAATAAAATCATTCCTGACTTATCAGAGTAAACTTTCTTTCCGACCCTGCTGTTTTGTGAACAGAACCAAATGGAAATCTCCGGATTCTGAAGAAGAAACCTAGCAACTGATACGTATAATTTTTTATATGACTAGAAAACACATCCCTTCACCATCCATAGTTCAAGTAGATGTTATTTAGAGTCTGTCAAATCGTTGGTGGTATCAGCTAAAAAGATGAGAAAGTAAGTCTATGTTAGCTATTTCATGAGCAATACATCTTGAATTTTACAACATCACTTCTATCTCAGGTATGAATGAATAATTTCTCATCCTACGGAAAAGGCATACAAATGATAAAGTTATGAGAATAACTTTTTTATATAATAATTTGCCAGCAAAGAATACTACGAACTAAGATGAAGCAGACTTCTGTGAATAGAGGCTGAAATGGCTACACAAAAAAGATAAAACCTTCTCTAAACCTATCCCTCATGGATATGTATGCAAAGATATCAATGTTTGAATAATTCAGCCTAAGCAGTGAGATGCAAAGGTCAGTAGATGTACTGCTTTATTGCCACATAAAAGTGTAATACCGTTTTGATAGCCGTCAAAGAGGGGATAAATGGTAAACTCATTTGCGAAAGCGATCTTACGAACTACATAAACTAGAGCACTTCCCATGATTGCGGTAAATATAACCCGGAAACTATCTTCTATGAGAAATAGTTGTTTGACCGTAGAAAAAGAGAACGCAGTGAATGCATCTATAATTGCTTCAACGTTTATTATGACGAACGACGATATTGTTATCAGCAAATAAGTAATATACGCTATGGTACAACAATGAATTATAATTCTTTATGTTAATATCGGTGTTATTGATGTAGTTTTGTTTCACCATTTCCAGGATAATCGTCAACAAAGCGAATGTTCCAGCATGATTTGCACATAACGTATCAAATTTTATATATCATATTATAGAACAAAAGAATTTGTCTTGCCATTAAAACTTTTCGATCTTTCCCGACCAACAATATTTTTATTTATTTTCTCAGTGAGCCACCGGCTAAAGATAGAATCTGAGGTGCCTTTGGACGACTCAATACTCTTTTCATAGATATTAGTGCGTCATCGATCACACCATTACTCTGCTTATCTCTCGGCCGTAATGTAATCTCTTAAATGGTTATGAGCAGTCACCGGTTAACATGATCGATGTAGCATGTATCGGTGTTTACCTTAGTCAGGCCGAACTTTGGTTAAAATCACCATTCTCAGTTTAGTTTCTTCCCCTACCTTCAACTATCGAGTGTGTAGTGAAGGATTTCTAGTGACATGAAAAAGACACCATGCTTTGGCTGCGAGAAAAGACTGAGAAGACTTATGCAAAGATTAGAATATCGTTGTGATACTGAAGGTGAGAAAAGACTGACATTCATACAATTATGAAGACGGAAGAATTAAATCAGAAACTAAGATAGAAATTCATAAACAAGTCATACAATTAAGTTTTCAATCATGTCAAGCGAAGTCAAAAAAAGTTACATGATTTACAATAATCGAAAACACATAGCAAAACTTCTCACAATCGTCATTGAGAAATTGTTTGAGGTACTTCTCTACACGTTGGGGATCTTTGAAGTCAACAAGAAACAAAATCTGGTAATCATGCTTCTGATGACGGATTACAGCGCAACGACCAACTTGAAGTAAATCGAACATGATCTTTAAGAACTTTGCTTTGCGATCTTTTGGTCCTCGTTCGTGAAACTGAAATCGAATAAGGAAACCGAGAATGAGCTCTTGTGCAAAAAATATAGAGGCCCTTGATCATGGATGGTCACATAGATATAGCGATGTTTAACACTATACTGTAATCTTTGGCAACCAGAAACGCGTTCTTTGAAAGAAACATGATCAGTGGAAGACGCAACGCAGTAGTAGACATCTACAGTAGATGAGAATGGCAAAGATTGGTATTCTTAGCGATATCATTATGGTAGTTGCTTGAACTGGTATAAACATGACTATGAAGTCATTACACATCTCACTTGTTCGACAGTTAGTGCTCAATCATCAAATCACCCAATGATTATAAATTACATTATTACACTTCCAAAGCTATATACGAAACAAAAAGGTTACTCGATTTCTTACCATTACAATTTTAGAGGGCTCCTTTGCATTAGATCCATCTTTTTAGCCCGAATTTAGACGCTAATTACTAAACCACACTGAAGCGACACTTCTTATAGATTCGTTAAGAAACAGCATAGAGGTCAGAGGCTAGAACATCGGTTTACCTAACTCTTGGATATGTTATGTTTCCAATAAGATTGGGATCATCAGGTGATTTAGTTCGAACGATGCCATGTAACGAACATTACATGTGTCGAAGTGCTATTGTGCACGTGCTTATCACTGCATGAAAGAGTAGTACCAAATTCACTACTATAGGAGAGAATTGTTTTTTCACTTGCGCACGAGAATAAACTTAAAGATTAGTATTGCAGAATACTTTTTATAACTGCGTTATATACAGCCCAGAATTATTCTTCATGTAAAGAGTGTATTGAATAAATGACGAAAAATTGCGAAAAACACATTCACACTCACTTCGACGTTTATTTGACAAAAAACGATATCGTTTTTAACAAACAATTCATCCACGGCTATCATCGGAATGATATCGTATTCTGGTCCTTCATTGTCAATAATAACTAGTCGATGAAGTTTCGTCTAAGCATTTTCTTGATAAATGTTAGCATGTCGGTATGCTCTATAGTAATCGCTTTATAGTGTCCTAGAACTTATAAATCATAATAGAGAAAACAATTACTTTGAGCTGTCTCAGCTACGCAACTATCGTGTAACTTTCACGTAACAAGTGAAGAAATGATTCTTATTGAGTATTCAAGAAATCTGGTCCCTGAGATTTCATTGATGTGCAGAGTTCTTTGACGTTCTCTATGATGGAGAAATATCAGAGTGCCTACAAATTTGTGTAGATAATATTTCCTGTCATCTATGTTGCGTTTACAAGTTCGCACTTGCATGATATGGATAGATCATGGCAGAAAGGTTTTTAGGAGAATCATAGCCGCTTTTCAATCAAAAAAGATTAATAGCGGAAAATTAGGAAGAGGCAAAATAGACTAAATTAACGGTGGGTATGTCGGGAATTCTTCAAGGTCATTGTCGAAGATTTTAACGCAAAAATTGGACCTAGAAGAACGTCTGAACAACGTCACATAGGGACCCACGGACTAGAATGGAATGAACAGGGTGAGAGGCTATCCGAGTTTATCATGACGACCCAAACCATCCATGGTAACTCGCAATTCCAAAAGCCTCTCTCTCAGCGATGGACGTGGAAGTCTCCCAATGGAGAGTACCATAACGAAATAGATCACATCATAGTAAATCGAAGGTTTTGCCTGGCCGACGTCGCTGTTGTTCCCAAGTTCTACACGGGATCAGACCATCGCCTCCTTCGCGCAACTTTGCGATTTTCGAGGAGAGGAGAGAAAGCCGCTAAATTCAAACAACGAAGTCCCAGAACTACCATAAACTGGGATGTATTCAAATCATTAGTCGGCTCTTGGGAAGATACCGTTGTCGACAACATCGACGAAGAATACGATCGACTCGTTGAATATCTTCACGTTGGCGCTAAAAAAGCCGAAAGTCCTAAGGTAACGACGAGACGCTTGTCTCCGCAGACACTCGAGCTGATACGTCAACGTGGAATCGCACGAGCCGCAGGCAAGCGAAACCTTACGTCCGAACTTGCGAAACGATGCAGAGAAGCGATAAAAGAAGACCTTAAAGAGAGAAGAGCAGCAGTTATGGCAGAAGCTGCAGAAGCTGGGAAGAGCATTCGCAAAGCCCAGCGAGGCTTCGCTAACTATAAGACCAAGATGATTGCACTCCGATACCCTGACGGGACACTTACAGCTTCTAGAAGGGCTATGGAGAAAATCGTCCACCAGTACTACTCGGATCTCTTCGCTAGCCATGTTCTCTTACCGTCATATAAATTGAAAGAGGACGAATATGTCGTTCCACCGGTCCTTCCTTCCGAAATCCGGCATGCTATATCGTCGGTGAAAAACAGAACAACACCCAGTCCAGACAGGATTAGACCAGAACACCTGAAGAACCAGTTCTCATCAACACCCTGGCTCGGCTCTTCACTCGGTACCTGTCAGAATGCAAGGTCCCTATTCAATGGAAAACCAGCAAGACCGTATTGTTGTTCAAAAAGGGAGACCTTCACGACATAGGCAATTATCGCCCAATCTGCTTGCTGTCCGTTTCTATAAACTCTTTACTCGAGTCATCCTGAACAGGATTGACAGAACACTGGACGAAGGACAGCCATGCGAACAAGCAGGGTTCAGAAAAGGATTTAGTACCATGGACCACATCCACACGATCACAAGACTCATTGAAGTTTCGCGAGAGTACAAACAACCACTCTGTCTCACTTTTATCGATCTGAAAAAAGCCTTTGATTCAGTGGAAACAGAAGCGGTTATAGAGGCTCTGGATAACCAGGGCGTCCCTACTCGGTACATAATGATCCTTCGTGAGCTTTATAAAGATTTCACGACCAGAATATCTCCATTCTACAACAATATCACCATTGACGTAAGAAGAGGGGTTCGACAAGGCGATACAATATCGCCAAAACTATTCACTGCCACCCTACAAAACGTCATGCGAACATTAGAATGGGACGAAATGGGAGTGAAAATTGACGGTCGACAATTAAACCATCTTCGCTTTGCTGACGATATCGTTCTCATAACACCAAACATCAGCCAAGCGGAACGAATGTTGACTAATTTCGATAACGCCTGTGGAAAGATCGGTCTTCAACTGAATCTAACGAAAACAATGTTCATGAGGAACGGATGGGTTTCTAATGCCCCATTCACGCTCAACGGAACGACAATTTCCGAATGCTCCAGTTACATCTATCTAGGTCGTGAAATCAACATGATGAACGACCTAGCCCCAGAGTTGAGCAGGAGGAAACGAGCGGCTTGGGGAACGTTTAAGAGCATCGAAGATGTAGTGAAGAGGACAAAGAACATCCGACTCCGTGCCCACCTTTTCGACTCGACAATTATCCCTGCCCTAACGTATGCAGCAGAAACCTGGTCGCTAAGTAAACAGGATGAAAGATCACTTGCCGTTATCGAACGCGCAGTCGAAAGGTCGATGCTAGGAGTATCTCGTATTTCGCAAATGAGACAAAGGATCCGAACTTCCGACCTACGTCAACGATCGAAAATCAGAGACGCCGTTCTACATGCCAGGATATCGAAAATAAGGTGGGCCGGACACGTGATCCGCTGCAACGACAACCGATGGACGAGAGCCGTTACCGACTGGATTCCTCGGGACGTCAAGCGCTCTAAAGGAAGACCACTGACCCGTTGGTCCGATTTCTTCACGAAAGCGATGGAAGAAAGGTATGATGCTCAGCGAATTCCTAGAGCAAGGAGGACCCACTGGGCTTCTCTTGCACGCGATAGGGAAAAATGGAAGAGTTGCTGGTACCCGCTCGAGTCACTCGACGATCAAGGGACGACAGGTGATACAGGTGATGTCGGGAATATTTCCACTCATTCTCGTCGTCTTGAAAGCCGACTGATCAGAGCAGATGCTTCACAGTAGTTCGTTCTCGCTGTGTTCTTCATTTTCGTTTTGTTTTTGGTTCTTTGAAGAACGTCTGTTGAACATAATGATTGTCCGCTACTTCGTTTTTCAACGAACATTTGATATTGCAACAGTTGGCATTATTATTCGCCTGTACTTACTGTGATGAGAACTTGGAAAAGTGATTTCCGACTACTCAGGATGGCTTGCTTGTCAGTCTATGACATAACATCCACAAGCAATCATTACCACAAACAAATATTTGAGCGTTGGTTCATCGCCGAACATCAAACTCGAACGAAGCGAAGGCAAAGACTGTGACGGGTGAGCGGCTGTGAAGCATCGGATCGGGTCGATTGAATATGAAGAGGACAAAACGCGGCGAAGCTATAACTGAATGGATGAGGTTTTTCCATAAGATTCGTGCTTTCGTTTGATCAATAAGGAATATTTGATTGGTTCATGATGCAGAAGATGAAGAGAAGTCAGTTTTCAAGTTACCTTTAGGAGATTAAATAAACACCAATCTACTCTTCTTTTTGCCCAGGGAGAACAGAAAAATATAAAAAGTGTGAGGTTAGCTTTTCGCAACGAGATTAATATAATGCAATAGCCGCGAAGGTCGCACTATTTGATAATGGTCATAAAAAGCGCGAGACAAACGAGCATTTCGCACTTTTCGTGTTTTGATATGAGAGCTTAAACCTCAAATGCTAAATTTCAAACTTCTATCAAATTGCTAAAAGGCTAAGAAAAACTGCCTGCTTCATTGATACGTATTAAGGCCTCCTTGGTACCGTTCTCTGAACCGACAGCAACTCGAAAGAAAGTTCTCACCTCTTTAAAGAGTACGGAGTTGGGAGCAATGAGTGGATCAGCTCCAAAGAATTCTGTATTCTGAGATGCAATTGATTGTCGGTCGAAAAACATGTTCATAAAGTAATATCGTTCATGGAATAATAAGCACTATAAAAAACCCAAAAAGTTAGTGAATCAATAAATTAAACATGTTCTTTTTATCTGTCTATATTGGCATACAAAAACTAGCAAACGCCTATATTCTTGTAAAACAGCGTAGCTCACAACTGCTCTTCACCACTTTTCAATATCCAAACGCGCAGACACATACGAGGAATGCTATAGAGGTATTCCGCTTTTAAGGCTGGATGCAATTCAAAAACGAAATATTATCTAACTAACACTTTGAGCGCTTGAATTAGCAATGGTGCGGCGGCGTAATGATATTCTCTTAAGCAATAAATTAAATTTTTCTTTACACATGGCAGCATTTTTTTGAGCTTTTCCTCTGCGGTCACATCCGACCCGATTCCTAGTGATATGATGACGCTGGGTTTAGCAACCTGCTCAAAAATCTTAACACGAGAAGAAAACGACAAAATAATAGAGCCGAAAAATGAGAAAGAATGATCAAATTATCGTAATTTATTTGTTAAGTTCTTACAGATTTACCCTTTATGAAGAACTTGTCCTCGCCTTTGTTCCGAATGTTTCCACTCTTATTTTGGAGAGACTGGTGGTCTCGATGCATTGTCTGGTAAATACGACAAAGTACTCCCAAATCTGAAAGCAAAGATACTTTTTGTTTTACCAGTTCGACTGCTAAAAACTCGCTTTTTGACAACTTCATGTTTTGTATAATCTACACTTAACTTAGCTAATTAACACTTGACTAAATAGCATATTATGGCATAGTTTTTGTCTGAAGAGAAATTTTTGTTGGTACAACAATAAGCATCTCTTCAGACGAGCACAGTGGTCTGAAGTAAAATCGCCTACTTTTTCCGGTTCGCTTCCGGTTTTGTCGATCTACGACATAGCGCATAGCCTCCAATCCATGAATGCCGCTGCTATTGCGGACTTCGATGCTGATGCTTTATTTCCATTGTGAGTGTGCTTTATACGGGTGATATATACCAACGACAAGATTACCGCAACGAATAAAACAAATCTAACACGAAAAGACTTCATCTGAAAATCGGATTAATTGTGAGAGAACTTTAATTCTTAAGAATTAATGATGATAAGTCGCGTATCACCGATCTATGGTACGTCAGCGGTTATATGTCGTCCCTGAAAGAAAAAGGTACAATCAGTTTTTAAGTGGTGGATCAGTCAGCAGTAGAGTGTCATTGCGAAGATTAATGATTCGACTAGATTCAAAACACAGACACGAAGAGTATATATCTAAAAATTGTTAATGAAGGCTTCAGCTCTATTACCGATCAAATTAAGGTAGACACGACGGATCTTCCCAACATAGTGATTTGACCGATCACTTGCGAGGGCACTTAGCGTGCTTCCAAGTGGTGTATAGCATACTGAACTCGGACCGAAAATGACCATGTGTCGCATAAAATCTCTGCTTTTACAGCTCCAACTCTTACAGCCCGTTTCCCGTGAGCCACGTTGATCAATACCCTGCAATCACATGAATGGCATGTACACTGTTTAGCGTCTAAAGTCGCCCCAGGCAATCAAGCCTCAGGCTGCCCTCTCCGTGAGTGACTGACACTATTCGTGAGCATTTAATTTCCACGTTCGGAGCTCTCCAAGTTGTTCATGAGTTAGCATAAAGTAAGTGCAGTTAATTGATTATTCTCCAGTTTCCGGACCCAGAAGTGCCTTCCGATGCTTCAGCTTTGTAAACGGTAGTTACTGAGAGGCTGCAAAACATTTTAAAACATTTACTTCTTGTCTTTCTAGATTCTAGATTGATCTAGATTGATTCTAGATTGCCTAATAACGCCACTCTCCATAGCAACAGATTTCAGACGAAATCAAATTACTTGATGATTGAAAAAATCGGCATTTCTTTATTGTTGGAGAGGCACATTAGAGGAAGAAAATTCCGGTGGGCAAAGAGGTTTTACTGAACTTATAATCTATCGAAAATTTGAATTTAGGAGAAATCCCCGACATGGATGAAACGCGGGTTCGACTCCCGTCTGAGGTAGTATTTTTGCTCACCACTTAATTCGCTTAGGTTTATATGAAGCATCATAATACTACGAAAAAAAGCACTCAAGTGTTAGAATCTTCGAATATCGAATCTAGGAGAATTTGGAAATGTAATTGCTTTTCTAGTAAGGCCCTTTTACAACGCTGTAGCATTCGAAATAAAATTATGATTTACAGGCGTTGCGCATTGTTGTTTAAATTTGAAAAAAGCGTTTGATTAATTCAAAACAGGAGTATTTATAGAAGATGTGGACATCCAAGACGTGCTATCTCACTACATAACTAATTTTCAAAAGCTATGTGAAGATTTCACGGCCATAATATCGTTATTCTATAACGATATTGCTATTGACGTATGAAGAGGAATTTGAGAGAGCATACATCTCATCAAATTATTCACTGTCATCCTTCAAAACGTCTTGCCAACACTAACATAAGAAAATATTGGATCGAAAATCGACAGTCGTCAATGAAATCATCCTCACTTCATTGCTGATATCATCATCATAACACCAAGCATCAGTCAGGCGGAACGAATGTTAACCAATTGCGGCAGTGCCTGTGGAAACGTCGGTCACCGGCTAAATCTAACGAGAGCGATGTTTATGAGAAACGACAAGTTTTCAATGCCACTTTCAAAAGAAAATGAATATCTCCGAATACTCCAGTTATGTATATCTGGGTACTGAAGTTGATTTAATGAACGATCTAGCTTCATAGCTGAGCAGGAGTAGGCGAACGTCTTGATGAGAGCTTGAGAACATCGATGACGTAGAGAAAAAGACGAAGAACGTCCTACTTCGTGCCCACGTTTTCGACTTAACGGATATCCCTGTCCTGATGTATGCAGGAGGAACTTGGTCGCTACGTGAGCAGAATATGCGATCATTCATCGTTACTGAAATCAAAGTCATAACATCGATGCTAGAAATATTTTTTAACTTGCAAATGAGAGAAGTTTCCGAAATGTCTACGTCAACGAGCGAAAATCAAGGATGCCGTTCTACATGCCACGCTATCGAAAATAAGGTGGGGCAGACGCGTAGTGCGCTTAGGCGACAAAAATCTTTTACGAAGAGCGTACAAGAAAGATATGATGCTTTAGAAATTTTGAGAGCAATGAACATCTGCACACTTCTTGCCTTTGACGGAAAAAAATGAAACTCTTTTTTGAGTTCGAGTCATGCGAAGATAAATGAGGCAAGAAGTGATCATCAGGAATTTCTAAGTGCGAAAATTTTCTCCAAGGTAATTGCGATAAAAAAAACACATCAGCGATCTACGTTTCCAACGCTCTATTGCAATTAGTTAGCGAATGCCTTGAGAGATGCCTTAGCATAGTTTAAGTTATCTGTAAAATTCTATGGAAAGCTGTCTTGACCAGCATTCTACGACATTCGTAAGAAAGACGAAGTTCTCAAGCAACATATAAATGTAATTGTTTTTATTTAATCGCTTTTTGCGGTGGTATGATACTATAGATATACCCAGTGTTATAGAGTGATGTGCAAATCCCTAACGCCAGGCGGGATTAGAACCGTACCTCACTCTCGGGAGCGCGTGCTCTGTCCGTTACACTACTGACGTCCATTTTGCACATCGCTCTTGCACGAAGTGAAGTGCGGGTTCTAATCCCGCCTTGCTCTAAAGTTTTGCACAGCACTCTATAGCACTGGTTACAACTGTATAAATGTTAAATGTTCTAAGATTTTTGGGACGATGAACATGAGTAAACGAACCAAATGCCAGAGGTAGAGATATTACGGGCTATGTAATATAAATCGCATATATAAAAAAGCTCTCGGCGTTGATCAGTCCATGAGGGATGCGCCATGCATTCGACTTCAATTTTTTTAACTTCGTTCTTGAGGTGATTGAATGCATATCTGGCCTTTACAATGACTCGCGGAGGCCTCCCGCTGAACCGAGTCAGTGCTGCTTATCCTCCCAGGCAAGTCTAAGACCTGTCTGGTACCAATTTGCCGACCCCGGAGGGATGGATGGCTTGTGAGCCATAAGCGCGAGATCGAACCATTGACCTCGTGTGCGACGCAGGCCACCTCTAACCACTGCGCCACATGCGCTCTAATCGCTCTAATTTTTTTTTAACTTCCTCAAACGAAGTCAAAAATCGCATATATATATCCTTTATATATATATATGTATATATCTATTATATCTATATCTATATCTTTTATCCTTTATATATATATATATATATATATACATATATATATCGTGTAGCACTGGGAAAAAAATAGGACTCTAATAGGAGCTTTTGCGCACGTAACTTCATAGCTCTTTTCTGGACTTTTCAGTTAATCAGTAACTTATAAATGTATATGTAAGCCTAACTAGCCAAGGAAAAACTGCCTTTTCCATAACTTGCCATTTGTTCAATGTAAGATACGTGGTTTGTAAAAGAACATAATGGACTATGTGGAAGTATTCGCGTAAGTCAAACTATTGCTGATATACATGCGCTTTAGGACAAGACTTTGTGTACCAAAAGAGAACACTGGAAAATACGTGAACTTCATAGACGGACTGCCGTGAGAGCTTTAATAATGTTTATCATAATTAGAGACATAATACTTCGAATAACAGCATTTTCTAAGAGGCTAATTTACATCCGTGACAAAACGATAGATGCTTGAGCACGCAATGCACGACTCAGACGCAAAAAAGGCAATTAGACGTTATAAAGATTATATCGCAGTGTTGACAAAACGCCAACGTCAAGCGCACAGAGTAATAACGATATCTTTTCATCTGACATAGCCTTGAGAAACTCGATACAATCATCCGAACGAAAACCGATTTTGTCGAATTGCTTTACACACGGTATTTTTAGTAGAACTTTGACCAGAATATCAGTCACTATGATTTAGCATGTTGCTGCAGCCAGAATTGATAAAATCACAAAGAAATCAATTTGACTAACGATACAATTTTTTTGTTTCGAAATGTCTATCTGTCAACTTATAAGTAACGAAACATCCAGAATTTCCAACTTGAAATAGATTCGCCACAATGTAGCCGTCGAAATTCTCAAATACAACTTTACTTGTGCTCAAAGACCTCTCATAGTCAACAGACGGAAAATAATGCTATACTCGTGAAGCTAATGATATTTTAGCACTCTCTTCTCATATTCATATGCCTCAAGCCCTGCCATATGAGATTTGCACCAGTTCTCAGAATCAATATTGAAATGTTTGTTTAGTGATTCCGTTCATTTCAATCACAAGTGTGTTATCAGCATTAGAATATAGATACAGGTTTGTCAACCTTAGTCAGTTGACCTAAATTTCTCAATTTAGAAAATCAATATATCGCAACAAATCAAAAGTTGGACTTTCTATCAAACTTTCTATAAGCTGAGACTAGTAATACGTATGTCCAGTTTTGAAGAAGACGGGTCGCCGAAACGTCAGCCGAACTACTACTACTACGACTACTTTATCAAACTTCGCGTCAGCTAATCAAGATAAGTTTTTCGATTTCATATAAAAATTATTATCTTTTGGCACTTGTTCTACTAAACACGTGCAACTTGACGGTGCACCTTTACTCTGTCAACAATGAGGAAGTTCGCTTCTTAACATCTATCATTCAGTATCTCTTACAACACCATTATGAGCTATATGACTTTCATCGCTGATAAATGTTCTAACAACCATCAGCCAACTTCATCTGCTCATGTAGATATCAAATCTGCAAAATGAATGCTCTCCTTCATGCGAATGGGTATCAATAGTCTGATGATCTTTTCAATGTTATTAAAGAGAAAACGTCCATGTACTCTTCGTGTTACAATGCTGTTACACCGATTCAATTTTGGCCTTGTTTTGTCGAATATAATAGTGATAATCTCGTTGCCTAAGCAAAACGTACAACAAGTGCATTTGCCTTGAGTTTACAAACTATAAATTTGCTCGAGACCTGTCAGATCGACGCAAGACTATCGCTTGCCGCACATGCGGCTCATTTCATGTTTATGAATGGTCAGAGACAAGACACCTTCTGCGCTTATCGCATGGGATCGTATCAAGTTTGACACCGTTCTATTTTCATGTGGCTTGGTGCATTAGTCATATGTGACGTGAGAAATTCTAGCTAATGGAATGAATCAGAATAAGCTTTTTCTCACTGAACGCTCTAAATTTCGTAAGAACTCTTTTTTATTGTTGAAATATTACGTATTTAGATAGCATGTGATCCAGGTAATCTTTTGCAGGATTACTTTATTAATCTTTATAAATGAAATGCCCTTCAATGGCTGTTTTCCAAAACCTTGTTTTTTAACTTCAGTAGTTTTAAGGACTGTTTCAAACCTTTTCAAGATTTTGGTATAGCCAGTGGCTTACGTACGTTTCGGCGATCTGGTCCGCTTTGTCGACCCCACTAGGTACCTACATAGTAGGAAAGTGTAGATACAAAATGTTCTTTTTTTACCAGACATCACAAAATGTTGCATGGGCCTTTTCACAATCGATGGCCCAGGCTGTCATGAATTATATAGACATTCTTCAACTGTCTGCTATGACACTTATACACTACTAGGCAACTGTTTCGCCTTCACAGGCTAATCAGTAGCACGGTGCCAAAACAGCTGTCTAGTCCTTTGACGACCACCGTTGACAGGCAGGCGGACGCTGTCGCTGCGCGCACTCCGGGCTTACTGCGTCTTTGTGAGAGGATATTGTGCTTTCCTGCGCCTTCGTTGACACGATCGCATTCGTTCTCACGATCACGGTACCAGACGCCACCGTTACAGTAGCTGACTGAGACCGTGAGAAAAGAAGCAGCGAGAACAAAGGCAGAGGAGAGTACACCCGACAAGGTCTGCAAACATACAAAAACTTTGCGATTTTGCATATTGCAAGCACAAGATATTTTCCGATCGACTTGATCTATGAACATTATTCATTGCTGCAATCGCTGTCATTTCACCACCGTTATCATTATCATTATCATTATCATCATCACTACCATCAGTATCATGAACATTAATAGCATCACTATTTTTACCATTATCACTATCATGTCTATGATTTTCATCACCACTATCATTATCATTATCACTTTCACTATCATTATCACTATCGCTATTATTAACAGTAGCATCATCACTATCATTATCACTATCACAGTCATCATCGAATGAAAGTATGGCTCATTTTACCTGCTACAGTTTGACTGTTGGTCGCTGCAATGTCTAGTGCTGTATAAGTGCTTGTTAGACCGCACTAACAGCTCAAAGCTGTGACAGTTATTATCACTATTATATTATCATAATCATTATCGTAATGGCTATCATTTAGCGATGTGATTTTCTCGTTGAAACATAAGAAATATAGATGGAATATGGAAGTTCTTTTCATAAAGATCATCTCTGTAGAAGCTTTTTCAATGATAATCTATCATTTCATGATGAAAATGCTCCCTCAGAACCTGGGTTTGTCCCCTCGTATCCATCGTGCTGTCTGGCGCCTGTCTTCTCATAAGATGCGCCACCTTTGCAGTAGTTGGAGAGATCTGACTTCGCACGGTGTGGAACGAATTGTTCCACATGGTTCTCAAAGAGCTAGTACTGCATAAGTGCCATATCAAGCCTTTTGAAAGACGCCCAACTGTGGTCACTGCACTGTTGGAGAATTTTGTCACTCGACATGAGGTGGTTCAGATAATTCTGCGCCTATTCCTTCATAAGTAAAGTACACCTGATAGGGATCGACTGAGCCAAAAGACACCGTGCTATTGATGCGCCTGTAAGGGAGAGACAACTGTTGAATACTGTATAAGTGCTATGCTAAATCTCATGAAAAGCTTAAAACATGCTATCATATTATGCAGACATCGCATACCGATCAACTGTATCTAAAAACTTGGTTTTTGAACTTTGATATATTCTCGACGACCATTCCAAATCATTTCGAGTTTGTGGTCTTGGCATTTTGTATTTCACCTACCCCACTATGTAGGGTAGCTAGTGGAGTGCGTATGGTTCAGACGAAGCGAACAGGGCTGTCGAAACGCACGTAAGCCACTAGCGCCAGTCGAACTCTGACTGTCCGTTCATGATTTCGAAATACTTATCCATCTCCTCTTGTGTAGAGCAGATGACACAGCAGACAGTGGTCTAGAAGATTCTATAGGAATTGTAGAAATTCCGCCTAAGACACTGTGTCGTCAATTAGTTCGAAACCGCTTGTATGACCGTCTATGTAATACAAAGGACTGCGTTATTTGTCCCAACGGTAGAGACGGCGATTGCATGAGCGTAGGTACAATATACCTAATCTCTTGTAAGACATGTGGTGGTGAATATATTGGCGAAACAGGCAGACCACTTCACATCCGCATTAATTAATCCGCATCAAATCAGAATTGATTTTTCAGTAGAAAGCATGACTTATGAGTGACAGATTTAGTTGGGAATAAAAATTTTAGAGTATAACCAAGAAACGATCAAAGTTTGAGAATATCAGGTGACGCAAAAGTAAAGCCAGTCTCACATTTAGAATTTTCAAATCATTGAAAGTAGGCTCAATCGAAGCTCTATAAATCAAAATGGTAATCTTTACAAACAATAGATATTTGGCAACAAGAAAGAAGCCCGTTTAATTCTGTAATATGAAAATTGATGCATCGGGATTCGACAAACTCTTGGAAAGATTTGCTATATTCTATTGGTTCTGCAAACATTTCCCCTGCAAAAGTCGCTCTGCCTGAGGAGTGGTGATCGGTGAGCTCAAGGTTCGGCAAATATTGAGAGTAAAGCAGAATTTTTTAGTCTTGCTCAACTTGAAGCGTTCGGTATGCGCCGTGTGGGTGCATGACAGGTGTAATTAGACAGTAATTACTTTTGCACCGACCCTTTTACCTCTTCAGTCTATTCCAAATGGCGATTGACCACAGATTGGCAGGTGTTAAGATATTCAATAACATCTCATCTAGTCTCCAAATCGCTCAGTTTCGATTATCACTTAACTGATCATTGTCACTTTCCCATGACTTGCCACTTTCATTTCTTCTCTACAGCGCTGTGAAAATAACTTTACTAAGGACAAATATAGTTTTAAAATTCATGAAGCTCATGATGTTGATTGGTAAGCAGCAATCTAAACAGAAGACCTCGTCTTGCAAGGCACTGAAGCGAAAATGCGCAACGTATATAAAACATAATTTTATTTCGAATGCACAGAATTGTAAAAGGGATCTCCTAGAAAAGCAATTACATTTCCAAATTCTCCTAGATTCAATATTCGGGGATTCTAACACTTTTAGTGCTTTCTCTTGCAGCGTTACGATGCTTCATATAAACCTAAGCGAATTGAGTGGTGAGCAAAAATACGACTTCAGACGGGAGTCGAACCCGTGCTTCATCCACACCGGGGATTTCTTCTAGATTCAAGCTTTCGATAGATTACTAGTTCAGTAGAAACTCTTGGCCCATCGGAATTTTCTTCCTCTAATGTGCCCTTCCAGCAACAGAGAAGTTCCAGTTTCCTTTTCAATGTAATAATTTCATTTTCGTCCCTAATCTGTTGTTAAGGAGAGTGACGTTATTAAGCAATCTAGAATGTTTTAAATGTTTTGCAGCCTCTCAGTAACTACCGTTTTCAAAGCTGAAGCATCGGAAGGCACTTCTGGGTCCGGAAACTGGAGAATAATCAATTAACTGCGCTTATTTTATGCTAACTCATGAACAACTTGGAGAGCTCCGAACGTGGAAATTAAATGCTCACGAGTAGTGTCAGTCACTCACGGAGAGGGCAGCCTGAGGCTTGATTGCCTGGGGCGACTTTTAGACGCTAAGCAGTGTACATGCCATTCATGTGATTGCAGGATATTGATCAACGTGGCTCACGGAAACGGGCTGTAAGAGTTGGAGCTGTAAAAGCAGAGATTTTATGCGACACATGGTCATTTTCGGTCCGAGTTCAGTATGCTATACACCACTTGGAAGCACGCTAAGTGCCCTCGCAAGTGATCGGTCAAATCACTATGTTGGGAAGATCCGTCGTGTCTACCTTAATTGATCGGTAATAGAGCTGAAGCCTTCATTAACAATTTTTAGATATATACTCTTCGTGTCTGTGTTTTGAATCTAGTCGAATCATTAATCTTCGCAATGACACTCTACTGCTGACTGATCCACCACTTAAAAACTGATTGTACCTTTTTCTTTCAGGGACGACATATAACCGCTGACGTACCATAGATCGGTGATACGCGACTTATCATCATTAATTCTTAAGAATTAAAGTTCTCTCACAATTAATCCGATTTTCAGATGAAGTCTTTTCGTGTTAGATTTGTTTTATTCGTTGCGGTAATCTTGTCGTTGGTATATATCACCCGTATAAAGCACACTCACAATGGAAATAAAGCATCAGCATCGAAGTCCGCAATAGCAGCGGCATTCATGGATTGGAGGCTATGCGCTATGTCGTAGATCGACAAAACCGGAAGCGAACCGGAAAAAGTAGGCGATTTTACTTCAGACCACTGTGCTCGTCTGAAGAGATGCTTATTGTTGTACCAACAAAAAATTTCTCTTCAGACAAAAACTATGCCATAATATGCTATTTAGTCAAGTGTTTAATTAGCTAAGTTAAGTGTAGATTACACAAAACATGAAGTTGTCAAAAAGCGAGTTTTTAGCAGTCGAACTGGTAAAACAAAAAGTATCTTTGCTTTCAGATTTGGGAGTACTTTGTCGTATTTACCAGACAATGCATCGAGACCACCAGTCTCTCCAAAATAAGAGTGGAAACATTTCGGAACAAAGGCGAGGACAAGTTCTTCATAAAGGGTAAATCTGTAAGAACTTAACAAATAAATTACGATAATTTGATCATTCTTTCTCATTTTTCGGCTCTATTATTTTGTCGCTTTCTTCTCGTGTTAAGATTTTTGAGCAGGTTGCTAAACCAGCGTCATCATATCACTAGGAATCGGGTCGGATGTGACCGCAGAGGAAAAGCTCAAAAAAATGCTGCCATGGGTAAAGAAAAATTTCATATATTGCTTGAGGGTTTTGCCCGACCGACGTCGCTGTTGTTCCTAAGTTCTACACGGGATCAGACCATCGCCTCCTTCGCGTAACGTTCCGATTTTCGAGGAGAGGAGAGAAAGCCGCTAAATATAAACAACGAACTCCCAGAATTACCATAAAATGGGATGTATTGAAATCATTAGTCGGCTATTGGGAAGATACCGTTGTCGACAACATTGACGAAGAATGCGATCGACTCGTTGAATGTCTTCACGTTAGCGCTATAAAAGCCGAGAGTCCTAAGGTCACGAAGAGACACTTGTCTCCGCAGACACTCGAGCTGATACGTCAATGTGGAATCGCACGAGCTGCAGGCAACCGAAACTTACGTCCGAGCTTGCGAAAACGCTGCAGAGAAGCGATAAAAGAAGACCTCAAGGAGAGAAGAGCAGAAGTTATGGCAGAAGCTGCAGGAGCTGGGAAGAGCATTCGCAAAGCCCAGCGAGGCTTCGCCAACTATAAGACCAAAATGATTGCACTCTGATATCTTGACGGGACACTTACAGCTTCGAGAAGGGCTATGGAAGAAATCATCCAGCAATACTACTCGGATCTTTTCGCTAGCCATGTCCTCTTACCGTCATATAAATTGAAAGAGGACGAGCATGTCCCACCGGTCCTCCCTTCCGAAATCCGACATGCTATAACGTCGGTGAAGAACAGAACAACACCCAGTCCAGACAGGATTAGACCAGAACACCTGAAGAATCTGCCGCCAGTTCTCATCAACACCCTGGCTCGGCTCTTCACTCGCTACCTGCCAGAATACAAGGTCCCTATTCAATGGAAAACCAGCAAGGCCGTATTGTTGCTCAAAAAGGGAGACCTTCACAACATAGTCAATTATCGCCCATTCTGCTTGCTGTCCGTTGTCTGTGAACTCTTTACTCGAGTGATTCAGTACCATAGACCACATCCACATGATTACAAAACTCATTGAAGTTTCACGAGAGTGCAAACAACCGCTGTCTCACTTTCGTCGATCTGAAGACAGCCTTTGATTCAGTGGAGGCAGAAGAGGTTATAGAGGCTCTGGATAACCAGGGCGTCCCAACTCGGTACATAATGTTCCTTCATGAGCTTCATAAAGATTTCACGACCGAAATATCTCCATTCTACAACAATATCACCATTGACGTAAGAAGAAGGGTTTGACAAGGCGATACAATTTTGCCAAAACTATTCACTGCCACCCTACAAAACGTCATGCGAACATTAGAATAGGACGAAATGGAGTGAAAATTGACGGTCGACAATTAACTGTCTTCGCTTTGCTGACGATATCGTTCTCATAACACCAAACATCACCAAGCGGAACGAATGATGACCGATTTCGATAACGCCTGTGGAAAGATTGGTCTTCAACTGAATCTAACGAAAACAATGTTCATGAGGAACGGATGGGTTTATAATGCCCCATTCACGCTCAACGGAACGACAATCTCCGAATGCTCCAGTTACGATCTATCTAGGTCGTGAAATCAACATGATGAACGACCTAGCTCCAGAGTTGAGCAGGAGGAAGCGAGCGGCTTGGGGAACGTTTAAGAGCATCGAAGATGTAGTGAAGAGGACAAAGACCATCCGACTCCGTGCCCATCTTTTCGACTCGACAATTATCCTGCCCTAACGTATGCAGCAGAAACCTGGTCGCTACGTAAGCAGGATGAAAGATCACTTGGCGTTATCGAACGCGCAGTCGAAAGGTCGATGCTAGGAGTATCCCGTATCTCGCAAATGAGAGAAGGGATCCGAAGTTCCGACCTACGTCAACGATCGAAAATCAGAGACGCCGTTCTACACTCCAGGATATCGAAAATAAGGTGGCCGGACCGTGATGCGCTTCAACGACAACCGATGGACGAGAGCCGTTACCGACTGGATTCCTCGGGACGCAAGCGCTCTAAAGGAAGACCACTGACCCGTTGGTCCGATTTCTTCACGAAAGCGATGGAAGAAAGATATGATGCTCAGCGAATCCTAGAGCGAGGAGGACCCACTGGGCTACTCTTGCACGCGATAGGGAAAAATGGAAGAGTTGCTGGTACCCGCTCGAGTCACTCGACGATCAGCGGGACGACAGGTGATACAGGTGATTCTTAAAGAGAAAAAAGAGCGGCGGGGTCATTCTTGTAGACTTCTATTATCCACTGATAGATTTACGTTAGGAGGGCATGTGGGGCAGTGGTTAGAGGTGCTGTGCGTCACACACCTGGTCAATGGTTCTATCTCGCGCTCATGGCTCACCAAGCCATCCATCCCTCTCAGGTCCGCAAATTGGTACTGAACTGGTGCAGACTTGTCTGCGAGGATAAGCAGCACTGAATTGGTACAGCGGAGGCCACCGCAAGTCATTGTAAAGGCCAGATATGCATTCAATAGTCTACAACGAAGTTGAAAATTGAAGACGAATGCATGGCGCTTCCCACAAGGATTGATCAAAGCTGAGAATTTTATCCTTTCTATCCTTTGTAATATCGTCTAAATATTGTATGCAATGAAATAGACCAATCTATAATATACGGTATAACGTTTACCCATATCGTATAATTGAAAATCAGACAAATCATTAGCGTGGTGTAGACAGGCTTGCAGATGGAATAACCCAATTAACAGTCTGACGCCCAGCCTTGATAGGCAAGGGCGTCGCGCCTTCGCGTTCGCGGCACTCGTTAGCTGAAGCATCTGCGTCTTTGTGCGAAACTGTCGTTATGTCTGCGCTCTCTTGCAGCAAGCGCCTTCGCCCCGCCGTCTCCGTGGTGATTGAGACAGTGGGAAAATTGAGAGTCACAACATTGGTAGAGGAGTTCATGCCCTGGATATGGACAACCACTTATCAAGAAGCTGTCACTATCACTATCACTATCACCATCACTTTCACTACAACTGTCTCTATCACGATCACTATAGCTATCACTGAAAACATAGTTTTATAACGCAGAAAAATCCAAAATAAATAAAATTATGTTTTCACATCGGCTGCGCAACTCAACTATTACTTCGTTGGAAGGACGAAAAGCACATGAACGTGTTGAAAAAATTTTAGTACTATAGTCAGACGTTTAATCCGGATTTTCGCCCATACCGAAGGAACAATTCCTAATCAACTATAATCCCACTAAGACGCCATCGCTCGATTTTCGCGCCAAGACGCCCCTGTGCTCCACCCCACCGTCCGTGAATTGGCCAAAGAACACTTGCTCACGCATGTGATTCAGTCTTACTTCCCCTGCTGCGTTCCAAAAAGACGGTTTTTCCAAGATATGAGCACAGCGTTGGAATTAGTAAATTTTGCGCCTTCGAGCGATTACTGATAGTCTTCAAAAAAGAGCTCTGTACTGCGAAAATATGCGGGTGTGAAACGTAGTTTAGTTTGATTTTTTTCGGCTTTACATAAGGGTTATTTCAGATAACCGGCCACGCACGGTCCTAGCCTGACATTCAAGCTTTCGAATTCAAAACTTGCACGAGGTTGGTAAATCCTTTCGTTTCGGCGGCAACGCCTTCTTCAGAGCCTAGACATATATATTACACCATATCTGACTACTCGGTTAATATTTCGCATGCATCAAAAATCCAATGGGAAATAAATCAATAGTCTAGTCATTCTGAAAACTCCACGTTATTTAGTTCTTTGAGAGCGTGTATTGGATTAAGTAGCAGATGTCCTGCCGATTGAGATGTGTGGGTGTGTTATGCTTAATATGCCTACCACGTGGATTAATTTACCAATGAATACAGCAAGAATAAACAGCGTATAGAAAGCAAGCTATAAAAACAATAATTACATAATAACATATCAATACCCGTTCCAATTATAAGATAACGCTTTAACGACGCGCTGCGAAAAAAATTAGTCGATGAATAACCGGTTAGAATCCGGTCGATCACCAGCAGATCGATCATAAGTAATGAGTGAATTAGCAGGAAACATAAGTGTATGAGAGCCGGGTGCCAACAGTATATTGCAAAACACATTGATTGATTGATGGACTGTCGCGGTCCGATCGATCGTTACATGAGTGATGAGTTACCGCGTCTTAATATAAGAGGATGTATCAATACGTCATAAATACACGAGGCTACGGATCGAGAACCAACGGACTATTCACGACAAGCAATGCATTACTTAGAGTGCTTGCAAGCCGCAACCAGGGGAAGAATACTCGGGGAGATACTATGGCCGCCTCGAAAGGACGAGACCCCAGGGGTGGTATGCTGGGGGTGGATAGATGACATGTGAGTACTGCCGTATGAGTCATATATGTTATCACACAATCTGTTTCAAAATCGTCTTACAAATCCCTACCTATCCCATAGGGGTGAGTCGCCCATGATTCTCACTACTGTGGTCGTCTCCGTGGCACGGGCTTGCATTTACAATTCTCATCGAAGTATGAGTAGTCGATAATCACACCGAAGACGGTAAACAACCCTACACGTCTTAAGTGTGGTGGTCATCAGCGATCGATACGCATTCAACGAGGCTATGTCAAGTCTTGAATATCATCGAGAACGACTAACAGGCAATAAGGACAGGGGACACATCTGGGAAGGTAAAGATAGACAGGCGGCCGCACGGGCCAGCTACAGGCGCTCGACTGCTGCCGTCGTCGGCTCGCTAACCGCGTACATCCTCTGCACATCCATCCTTTCGTCCTTTAAGGCTACCTAAGCAATCGTCCACGTTTTCTTACCCCTCACTCGAGTAATATAATGAAGAAAATAACAACAAATGCTGCATGAGTTGCTATAGAGCTCTCACTGATCTTGGTAACACAGCTTGCAAAATGAACCACGCTCAGACTAGAAGATAAATCTGAGATAAGGTGCCATATCACTTTCTATGTTCAGGCACTCTACACTCTTATTCATTTCTGGTCTCCTGCGATTTATCCAAAAAGCCTCAAGGGTTTTTCGCGCTGATAATCTTGACTAGAGTTCCAGGGTTCTCACTACCACATCAAAGTCCGTATTGTTATGTTTCAAAGTATGCATAAAACATAAAACTATTCTTTCTGCTTCAGCGCTGCCAAAAAGGCCTTCAGAAAAGCAAAAACATTTTTGATTTTTTTTGGATTCATGCCACCAAAAGATTACTAACAGTGTAAGGAAGGAATTTGTCTAGCGAAATATAGGCATAATAATATAAGCGCGCAGCGTTCGTAGAAATACAATTTTATTTTGGATGCTGCAGCGCTATAGAGGCTTTTTTCAAAGGAAAAAACCATATGATATAGTTCTCCGACATTTGAGCCTTTGAATGATTATTGACACTCTCATAAAATTTCGTGTCCAGCAAAAATGGTTGTTTCTTCCTTTCCTCCCACTTAAATGGAAAATAGTGGCGAAACTGTTAGCACAACAGTTGTGCAAACAGTTTGTTCTTGGGGAACCTCGATTGTGATTTACCAAGAAGATCCGTAATTACAGTTACAATTCAATACTTATTGGCTCTATTCTATATTCAGAAGAAATAATGTGATTGCTTTGATCAATACCATATATTAGCAGGTTTTTGATATACTTTCAAGCAATACATAACAGTTAACAGTGTTGTATTGACTAGTAATTCGCAAAACCGTTGACAATGTTTTTAAAATCTCAATAATAATGTTAATGACTGGATCTAGGCACGTTTTCCTCAAATACGTCGAACAAGTTGAATGAGCTTTAGCATGATAATGAAGGTTTTTGCATAAATATCGCAGAGATTTCTGTCGTTGGATTGACCAATAAAGTAAGTTTCGAAATCCTTCTAGGGCACCAATAACAGCGCAATAGAAGCGAAAATCCGTTTTATACTCTTGGGGAACCTCACATAAAGCACATTTGAACGGCTGTACATGAATGGCAGTTCGGTCGATTTTTATTGTTTTGCAAAATGCAACAGTTATGGATAACAATGATGTGCCTTTTTTGCACCGCCCATCAATATATACAGCTAATGAACAGCCTTTGCAGTGAGATGTTTACGTGGAGCTTTTCCTCCAGCGATATGCATGCAGTCCGCATCGTATGGACCGTTGATTGAAAATGAGCAGGGAAATCAAGGTTCTTTCAAGAAAGATTTTTAATTCGAGCGTTGCGTCTTTACTGAAGGGAGTTCCACTCAAGCTAGAAGAAGGATTAACGGAGAAATATGACTTCTTGGTAATGTCGAGGTAAGCGGATAGTTCACTAACAATATATCCTTACAGCAAATGTGAATTTACAACCATCCGATAAAAATCGTCTTTCGGAAATTGGCGGAGGTGAATTTGCTTTTTTCTATTACTGTCTTCGTTGCGATCTCCTTGAATTATCGTTGATATCATTCAACGTGTTTATCGCAGTTGTTTACTTGCGTATGCGCAGGCAGATAGACATATAAAATCGATAATCAGTCTAAATGCTTTCTATTTTGACTGCCACTTGCAGTGGTATGATCTTTATAGTATACCCAATATGTGGAGTGTTGTGCAAAAACTGCATGTGGAGTGCTGTGCAAGGTCATACCACTGCAAGTGGCAGTCAAAATAGAAAGCATTTAGACTGATTATCGATATCCAATGTCTGTCAGCACAAGTGGGTTCAATGCCGATAGCGGCTGCCCCGCTAGACCGTCGACGGTTGGCTGTTGGCAGACAACGCATTATAGCGTAAATAAGAGTGCTGTGCAAAACGAGCGTCGGTGGTGCAACAATTAGCATACGCTCCCGGAAAGAGTGAGACCTGGGTTCGAATCTCGGCTGACGCAACCCTTTTTTGCACAGCACTCCACATATTGGGTATACATATAAAATCCTTGTTATTTTCATACTACATTCAAATAATCGTAAAGGCAATATCAGATGGCTATTCATTTCAAGCACAAAGCAGTCCTAGCCTAACTTCGATCAAAATTTCGCCTCTGTTCAAATGATCAACGTGAAATATTTTGATACAATAATATCTCTTTGTGCCGTCGCAAATATCAGTTATATAGAATCCACAACATGTCTCTGTCGGCAAACATTAGCTCGTTACTTCCTATCATTTGACATTCACTGAAGCCTTTGAATACTAAAAGCATTTTATCCTTTCTCAATATATTTTTGAGCAAATTTTGCAGCCTCCCACACAAAATAGTTAATATCTTAAGTTTCACTGTCAATAATACAATATAAATCAGATTTACCTTTGGATTTGACGTAACCTATCGACAAGTTAGTTTCATGATTTATTTGATTTTACGATTATGATAAAGAACATTATTCGATTCACCTCTAAATATCTTCGCCTTTTTAAAATTCGCTTCGGTTATCCTCAGTCGTTCGCCCTCGCTGAAGATCAGTGCATTTGTCGTCGTTTGAATTTGATCTTCTTAGCTGAAGCGGAGCCCTTAAGAACCTTACTCATTGATATTTTTGTGTACAGTATAATTTTAGTTAAGCTATTAAAGAACCTGTTAATGATAGACAATCGAAGATAAGAAATGCCGGTTTGTAAAATATTATTACACTATGTGTTAGCTATCAACAAGCCTTTTTTATTAAAAAAATGGAGCTATCATGACACTAGCAACTCTCGTCCAATCTGGTTGTTGTCTATCAGCTATAAACTTCCCACTCGAGTCATCCTGAACAGAATTGGCCGAGCGCTGGAAGAAGGACAGTCGTGCGAAAAACACGGTTTTGAGAGGGATTTAGTAGAGTAGATCACTTCCAAGCTATAAAAAGGTTCGTTGCGATTTTACGGGGTGCAAGGACAGAACTCTATCCCACTTTCATCATTCCCTTTTCAGTTGAAGCAAAGTAGACACAGAACTTGAACATCCAAAGTGGCCTCGCGCAGTACATATGTCACTGCTTCCCTCAAAAACGTCGTGCGAACATTGGAACGGAGCAACATGGGAATAAAAATTAGTGGTAGACGATCAGACCATCCTCGCTTTGCTGATGATATCGTTTTTATAATTATCATGCATCATTCTGGTGCAAAAAATTGTTGATCAATCTTGAAATCAAGCTTTCGAATGATTATTAACACTTCGGTAAAAAAAAATCCTGCCCAACGATTGAGCTCTGTTTTTCATTTGTCTCGTATGACCGCAAAGTGCCCGCTATCTCTCTATTCACTTTTTATATGAAGAATATTTTATAAGATGGTTTTATGCTACTTTTGAGACAATGACTTTTGTACGTGAAAAGACGGCGTTTGCAGAAATTTTACTTTGTCTATTTGTAGACCAATGTTGCTGATTTTGGCGTCGTTCAACAGCACGTTTTCTTGCAAACACTTCACTATTACACACTCATAGTTTTGTTTCCATAGGTCGTAGTCGTTGTACGAAATTAGCCACACGTTAGCAAAAATGTGGTTCGCTCAGCTTGGGAAGTCTATGTGAGATATAATGAGAGATCACATTTGAAGAAAACTCTTAGCATCACCACTGTTTTTTAAAACTGAACCTACCTTTCGGACATTAGCAGGACTATGGTCCTGCTGTGGAGTTTATAATGCGATGAATCTGGTCGGTAACGGCATTCATCCATCTGTTCTCAGTGGAACACCTTGAACTTATCTTCAATAGCTCGTAAGTAGAAAATGCGTCCTTTGATCTCCAGTTGTTGATGCAGGTCATAAATTCAAATCTTTCCTCTTATTTTAGAAATGCGGGATACTGCTCGCATCGACCATTTGAGTGAGCGTTCAATAACACAAATGATCATTCATAGTGTTCACGGAGCGACCAGGTTTTTTTCTGATCATACGTTAAGGCAGGGATAACTGTCGAGTTGAAAAAGTGGGCAGGACTTGATGTGTTTAGATTTCTTCACCACATCCTCAGCTTTTAAACGCTCCTCATGCCGCTCCTTTCCTCTTTCTCAGCTTTCCAGTTTAATCGCTCATCATTTAATTTCGCGACCTAGATACACGTAGCTGGAGCGCTCAGGGATTTTCATTCTGAAAAGTATTGCTTTGCATGGTTTAGTCAGAGGCCAATCGTTCCACGAGCGTTTTCAAGATTGGTCAACAACTTTTTACACCAGAATGACGCATCACCTGTATCACCTGTCGTCCCGTTGATCGTCAAGTGACTCGAGTGGATGCCAGCAACTCTTCCACTTTTCCCTATCGCGTGCAAGAGTGGTCTAGTGGGTCCTCCTCGCTCTAGGGATTCGCTGAGCATCATATCTTTATTCTATGACTTTTCGTGAAGAAATCGGACCAACTGTAGGTGGCCTTCCTGTAGTGCGCTGGATGTCCCGAGGAATCCAGTCGGTAAAGGCTCTCGTCCATCGGTTGTCGTTGAAGGGCATTACGTATCCGGCCCACCTTAGTTTCGATATCCTGGCGTGTAGAACGGCGTCTCTGATTTTCGATCGCTGACGTAGGTCCGAACTTCGGATCCTATCTCTCATTTGCGAGACACGGGACACTCCTAGCATAGACCTTTTGACTGCGCGTTCAATACGCCAAGTGATTTTTCATCCTGCTTACGTAGCGACCAGGTTCCTGCTGCATACGTTAGGGCATGGATAATCGTCGAGTCGAAAAGGTGGGCACGGAGTCGGATGTTCTTTGTCCTCTTCACTACATCTTCGATGCTTTTAAATGTTCCCCAAGCCGCTAATTTCCTCCTGCTCAACTCTGGAGCTAGGTCGTTCATCATGTTGATTTCACGATCTAGATAGGCGTAACTGGAACATTCGGAGATTGTCGTTCGGTTGAGCGTAAATGGGGCATTCGAAACCCATCCGTTCCTCATGAATATCGTTTTCGTGAGATTTAGTTGAAGACCAATCTTTCCAAAGGCGTTATCGTAATCGGTCAACATTCGCTCCGCTTGGCCGATGTTTGGTGTTATGAGAACGATATCGTCAGCAAAGCGAAGATGGTTTGATTGTCGACCGTCAATTTTCACTCCCATTTCGTCCCATTCTAATGTTCGCATGACCTTTTGTAGGGCGGCAGTGAATAGTTTTGGCGAAATTGTATCGCCTTGTCGAACCCCTCTTCTTAAGTCAATGGTGATATTGTTGTAGAATGGCGATATTTGGTCGTGACATCTTTATGAAGCTCATGAAGGAACATTATGCACCGAATAGGGACTCCCTGGTTATCCAGAGCCTTAACCTCTTCTGCTTCCACTGAATCAAAGGCTGTCTTCAGATCGATGAAAGTGAGACAGAGTGGTTGTTTGTACTCTCGTGAAACTTCAATGAGTTTTGTAATCGTGTGGATGTGGTCTATGGTACTAAATTACTCAAGTAAAGAGTTCACAGACAACGGACAGCAAGCAGAATGGGCGATAATTGCCTATGTCGTGAAGGTCTCCCTTTTTGAACAACAACACGGTCTTGCTGGTTTTCCATTGAATAGGGACCTTGCATTCTGACAGGTACCGAGTGAAGAGCCGAGCCAGGGTGTTGATGAGAACTGGCGGAAGGTTTTTCACGTTTTCTGGTCTAATCCTGTCTGGACCGGGTGTTGTTCTGTTCTTCATCGATGATATAGCATGTCAGATTTCGGAAGGTAGGACCGGTGGAACGGCATATTCATCCACTTTCAATTTATATGACGGTAAGAGGACATGGCAGGCGAAGAGATCCGAGTAGTATTGGTGGATGATTTTTTCCATAGCCCTTCTAGAAGCTGTAAGTGTCCCGTCAAGATATCGGAGTGCAATCATTTTGGTCTTATAGTTGGCGAAGCCTCGCTGGGCTTTTCGAATGCTCTTCCCAGCTCCTGCAGCTTCTGCCATAACTTCTGCTCTTCTCTCCTTGAGGTCTTCTTTTATCGCTTCTCTTCAGCGTTTCGCAAGCTCGGACGTAAGGTTTCGGTTGCCTGCAGCTCGTGCGATTCCACATTGACGTATCAGCTCGAGTGTCTGCGGAGACAAGCGTCTCTTCGTGACCTTAGGACATTCGGCTTTCATAGCGCTAACGTGAAGATATTCAACGAGTCGATCGTATTCTTCTTCGATATTGTCGACAATGGTATCTTTCCAAGAGCCGACTAATGATTTGAATACATCCCAGTTTATGGTAGTTCTGGGACTTTGTTGTTTGAATTTAGCGGCTTTCTCTCCTTTCCTCGAAAATCGGAACGTTGCGAGATGGAGGCGATGGTCTGATCCCGTGTAGAACTAAGGAACAACAGCGATGTCGGTCAGACAAAACCTTCGATTTACTATGATGTGATCTATTTCGTTATGGTGCTCTCCATTGGGGAACTCCCACGTCCATCGCTGAGAAAGAGGCTTTTGGAATTGCGAGTTACCATGGATGGTTTGGGTTGTCATGATAAACTCAGATAGCCTCTCACCCTGATCATTCCATTCTAGTCCGTGGGTCCCAATTTATGGCAGTTCTGGGAATTCGTTCGCTATGTGACGCTCTTCAGACGTTCTTCCAGGTCCAATTTTTGCGTTGAAATTTCCGACAATAACCTTGAAGAATGTATGATCTTCTCTGAAGAATTATTCGAGGTCCACATGGAACGCTTCGACTTCGTCTTCGTCATAGCTTGATGTTGGTGCGTAAGCAACGAAGATGGTCAAGTCAGTGGTGCATGTTTATTATAAAAACAATACCATCAGCAAAGCGAGGATGGTCGATTGTTTACCACAAATTTTTATTCTGATGTTGTTCCGTTCCAATGTTCGCACGACGTTTTTGAGGGAAGCAGTGACATATGTCTTGTGTGAGGCCATCTTGGATGTTCAAGTTCTCTGTCTGCTTCTGCTTCATCTAAAAAGGCCTTTGATTGATGGATGTGGGTTAGAGTTCTGTCCTTGCACTCCCGTAAAAACCACCACGAACCTTTTTATAGCTTGGGAGTGGTCTACTGTACTAAATTCCTTTCAAAACCGTGTTTTTCGCACGGCTGTCCTTTGTCCAGCGCTCGGCCAATTCTGTTATTATGACTAGAGTGAGAAGTTTACACCGATAGACAACAACCAGATTGGACGACAGTTGCTAGTGTTATGATGGCTTCTTTTTTTTTGAAAAAAAAAATTACCTTGTTGATACACTAGTCAAGATAACCACATCTGACCAAAAATTTAAAAGTTCTAGCAGGTAGCAGTATTGTTTTCATTGACAACACAGCGTCTTTGTTTGCTTAATGTAAGTCCACGATGTTCATCATGTCGTCAAAAGTCCTGTATGCTTATATTTGCCGCAAAAGCGTGCAAGATCTGTGCTAGATCGTGCATCTAAATTAATCTGTGACTACGCTAGATCGCACATCTAAAGATTATTCTAAGATTTGAATCTATAAAAGCAATAAAAATGGCTTCAACTCATGCTACACGCTTCCAGATATCTCAGCGACAGTCAGACAACGCCTCTTACGTTCGCCTATTCTCCGAGAGCAATACTCCTGACGCCAAGTCCCCTTACTCTTTTTATTTCTTTCGTTTAAGCCCTTCTTAATAGTAGTGAAACTTTCCCGTCCAAAGGGAAGGTTAGAGCAGTGTGACGTCTCTTTATTACGAGGATGCTGAATGATATGCAGAACGCCGAACTTCATGCGGGAGTTCAAGCCGTGATTCAAGCGTATCACTCTTGCTGATAGAAGTGATAGAAGGGAAAGGACCTCGGTAGTGTAGTGAAAAAAAACACACGCTAGTTCAACTCTTGCTTGAAGTTCCAAGCCTGCATGCCAGTTAGGATTTTAAGATATATAGATATAATGCCATGAATTGTGGTGAAAGGTCAAATTAGAAAGGTTATATAGGATTTTTCAAAAACCGCTATTGTTCAAGAAGTTACTCATCAGTATCTTACAAAGCATGAAGTTAGAAATCTTTTATTGTCTTTGCAGGGATCTCACTCATTTAGTTCTCCAATAATCGAGAAAAAAGATGACAAATCTCCAGTGGAAGGTTGACCCGATTAGTTTCTTTCTTACTCGACTGAATCATATAACGCGGAATAAATGGAACATTCCGACTTAATCTGCCTATTGCTGTTCAACTTTCTCACTGCTGCCGTGTTAATCAGTATCCTTGGAACACTATTCTCACTCGCTACCAAGCACAGCCTACGGTTGTTTCGTGGTGGTTCAGAATGTAACTGCGTTGATATCCTAGCAGGTAAGTGATATTCGGCTGGTATTCACTTTTTGGACCACACAGTGAATAAGCTTGAATGCAAAGACTCGTACAACGTTAGACCATTTGAGCTTCTCGGTTTGACAAACTCACTCGTCTGCTACTACTTAGGTTCATACTCATTATGCACACTTTTATATTCTTTGCGATAATGTTCGTAAGATATCTGACTCGTTCTTATAGGCGTTTAATTGTTGAATTTATTGAAAATTTTTTAACCTCAAAACCGATTGTTATCCTGTGTTCGCAATTATGAAAGAAATATTTTTATCATTCACTTATCCCCAAATACTGTCTCACTGTTGTATTTGTCAAAATCTAAGATACTTTTAGGTTGTAAATCTCCTTTTCTTTGTATAATTTGAACATTCATCCAAAAACTGTGCTCATTTCAATAACAGATCACACAAGGCTCTACATCGTTCACACCAATCAACGACACTGAGAAAATAGACTACGTCTCTTTGTCAAAAATTCTTCGAAACAGAGATGAGCAAAGGAAGTGGTCGCCTGGTAAATAAAAACTAAAAGTTGAATCTTTTTAATTTACTTCATTCAGACGGAGAAAAACTCCAAGTCATCTTTTTCGCTCATCTCTTAGCGATTGTTCAACGACGGGAATTTTATCCCTTAACTACTTTTTTAGGGGGGATCAAAGATGAACACTTCACTGCCGTCCGCCTTTGAGCATCCGTACCATGTCTACGTCATGATGACATCATGGAATAAATATGGGTCTGTTTGAATAGTTTTCTTTTGGGATTTTATTGTTGAGCAAGAACATTACAAAGTAAATATGATTCGATACAAATTTCGTGCCAAGGATTTTTTTTACTTGGTTGCCTATGCCCAACACACAGCGCCCAACGCTCAATTTGACGTGGTGACACATGGGGCAATACCTGATCTGAATTGGGTCACGGATTCGCTAGATTTTATCTAGTTATAGATAACAACGTGGCAACCAGAGTATTTAAGAAGGAGAAAATGTCGAAACATTGTAACAAGTCATTCCATACTTTTACGAGTATTCAGAGCACGCGTGCCACGTAATCTTATCTACTATCTGCCCTTCAATCATCACTGAGTGATCTGAGCCATTAAGCTTCTCGTTTTGCGCCATCGCGTGCGAGAGTAAAGCCGTGATTTCCCATTGCCTTTGGATTTGTGGACATCACAGATTGCTCCAGGATTTTCGTGAAAAAATGTGATCATTGGTTTGGTGGCCATCCTGCTGCGCATTTAACATCTCCAGGAATATAGCTGGCAATGGCCCTTGTCCATCGGTTGTTGATACAGAGGATCTGAAAGTTGAGCAGTTTGAAACTTCTAATCCTTTAATCATATGTGAAGTACAGTATATTATTAATTTCAGTCCATCATTTGTGCGTTTGACAACTTAGAGTGGCTTTTAGCCCGCATACGTAGTGACCATTCTGCTGACTCATATGTTAAGGCAGGACTGAATATTGAGCCGAGTTGTGCGAATACAATATTTAGTACTCTTGACTTCGGTCATTATGTCCATAATGCTCTTAGACTCAAGCCGTTGTTTCCTTTTGCGCGCTTATGAGGCGAAGTTGCCATTACAATGATTTTTTTTTACCTGGATAAACGTGAATGGAACAATTGGGGATTTTTCCGCTACACAGTGATGATCGATCAAAAAGCACTTTGTTTTTCATGAATTCGTTTTTTTGCGAGATTCCACTTCAATCAGCCAGCCTTTTCACAAATGTTGTCGCCGTCGGTCAGGCAATTATGTATGATCTTTGCTCGCGTTGAGAGTTATCATTCAAGTAAAGCTAAAATTGTGCAGTCATCAAGTATTGGTTTCAACTCTCGTGCAGCACCATTCTAATGTTTGCATAATCTCCACAGTGCGAAAAGGGACAAGTTTGGCTCAAACAGAATTTTTGTGTTTTATGTACGCAAACTCTGGCTGGCCAAGTCTTCCGTGATTACTGCTTTTTAAATTGAACCACAAGTCTTCATCAAGGAATGTAATTAAAACAGAGACGTCTCTTGCTACCTCGCTGATATTGATAATTCTTGTTATCAATGAATGTAATCTGATGTTCCAAATTCCTCTGACAAACTAAACTTTTTTACATTTCTACTATTTGACTATTGGCACGAACACTTTTCATAATATCTTGCGTTTTCTTTTTCATGCTAAGAGATTCTTTTGAATTTTGCGAAAAAATGAAAACTTCGAAACAAAAAAGAGTTGACTATTTAAATCTGCGGAACTTCTATGTAACAACGACATTGGCTAAGAGAAACTTACGTTATATTGTGATGTGTACTCTTACGTTAAATTCTTTCCAATAAAGGCTTCAACGTTTTCAGCGTAGCAAGTGCAGATTCTAGAATTTTGAGCTGCCATGAATGGTTTCAGTCGCGATGATGAAGTCAATAAAGTTCAAACAGCCAGCCTATCCCTAACATTCCGAACTTCTGGTTTTAATGCAGGGTTTACTCCAGCGTTGCCTCCAGATTTACTCAGTTGACCGGTTAAATTCCACGAACCTAGTCCAAAGCTAGTTGCGGGTATTTCAACGAAAGAGTGGTAGTGTAGTTGGCGACTAATAGTGACAGAGGATGTGGGGTCGCTACATAGTAGACACGCCCAGTTAGGGCCCGCTGAAGTCAGCCGGTTACTTCCAAGATCGTCTTGGAAGATGTATAATCTTTTGTAAGGTACTTTTTTTTGCTAAAAAAAGAAGCTGTGACTTCTCCAGCTTTATAACTTGATGTCTTTGGGTAAACGACTACGACGGTTGAAGCCCACCTTGATGTACATCGTTTCAACCGTCTATGCGTCCGATCCAGATTGTTGGCTGTCCGATTGAACCGATGGGCCAGTAAAGAGTAAAATTCGGGTTTGAGTCCCCCTAACGTCAAGGTTTTGCACATCATTTCAACATCACAGGAATGCGCCCTCGGAAATGATGAAACGGGTTTAAATCCCGCCTGACGTAAAGTTTTGCACATCACTCACCTTAAAGGGATATATTTGTAGCATGATACCGGCGCTAAAAATCAGTTACATAGAAGTATTTTTGAACTGTATGTTCATGGTCGAACTCGTTCTAACAACAAAACTGACGCCACCAGCTTCTTCAGTGTAACAGTTCTCCTACTGTACCATACGCAGAATCAAATAATTAGTGTATTTTTGTTTCAACCATACCGATGACGGCATTAAATAACTTTCTTTGCTAAATAACCTAGCTCTCTATGAAGAATCTGCATGCGCGATAACGTGTACTGCACAGATACAGACGTTATGATATTTCTTCCAGGAATGAGCTAGCATAAATGGCGCTGAAATTTCAACAGCGTGTTTGTACTAAATCTCCCAATGTTTCCTAGATTAAGATCTCATTTGAAATCGAGGGCATAAGAATCCAGTTTCTCAAAAAAATTTCTTCCATCGTTTAGCTTGCTGAGCGCGAAAATAGGAAGTGCTCCGATAGTCTCTTTTGGCGAGGTAAAGAGGAGCCTGTTTACTTTAAGCAGTGTTTAACCGCCATGTAGTGTGATCCTAGAAACTTGAGTTCCATCATTTAGCCAGTTTTCACTTCTGAAAAGTGTGTTGACTTAGCACTGTGAAAAAAGATAGTTTATGGATTCGCTCACGTTTCACGAGATCCATTTTCGCTTTTGATCCTCGTTCAATCCTACTCGGAGCTACAATTCTACGTCGTTCATTTGACATGGAAGGCAACCAAATTGCAGTTTTCTCATACAGCGTATACAGCTTATACATATGCTTTAGTATTCATCTATTTTTGTATATTTTGTTTCCTGGTGGTCGTCATTTATTGCAGCGATTGTAATACAACGAAACAGTAAAACTTAGCACCTGAACCGCCTGATACTTTCCAAAAATGGTTTTTTGCATGTTAACATCGTAGAGGAAACTTCTCATTTACCGCATTTCACATAGTGTGTTAAATAAATCATCGACTATTCAAGGAAATGCCAATAAACTTTCAAACAGTAAACTACTCAAAGGGGATACGGAAGCTGCAGTACAGTTCCTCCACTTTGCTCACCTACAAAGTGATATAAAGTATGGTAGAAAAATGCTTATCTGTGTGCTATCTGTTGGCAAATGACTCAAGTGATGTTTGTTGCACTCCATATTTGTGGACTGTATATTGATGATCATCAGTAAATAACCGCTTAAATGCTCAAGTCATCAAGTTTTTCAGATTTGATCATTCATTTAATATACGATTTCCCACTTCACAGCTAAATAAAGGAAAGTGTTGGCATCTATCACGTGGCGAAAAACCCATCAGCTCATGAATTCTTTTCACACAGACACAGTACACTGTCGTTATCTCGATTATCAGCGGAAGGAGCTCGTTCCGGCGTCTAAAACTGTCGCATTTCCCGAATTCACTTCAATGTGCCTTCGTCGTGAAGGAGCAACGTATATTTCTCTCACAGAAAAACACAACGACTAGTACGATTTTTTCGTGCCGATTACTGACCGTACAAACCAAGATTCGGCTTTTTTTGCTGAATTTTTTGCATCTATGGAAGAAAGATGATTGATTTTCGCCTATCTTACACTTTAGAATTTAATTTTGCACAAGCAGATATTTCAGTCCCAACTCATTATTTCGCTGCCTGCCTTGCTACTTTGTACGGTGTGGAGACAAAGTGGTTGTTGTTAGCCGAGTTTATCGAACATCATAAACTTCAGATGAGTATCTAATTCCTTGTGCTTGGAAAGACTATAAAGATTGAAGAGAAGAGCAAGCCGCATTGGTTTCCAGTCGTCTCTTATCACCTTGTCCTTTATTCTATCTCAGGAGATAAGCTGCGTGGAGGCAATCTCCTATTTATTACATTTGCAGTTTAACACCGAAGAAGGTAGAAAGATTTATAACAGCGTAGAGAGCTTTTTTCAACTTTATTATTTATGTACCGAGACGAAGTAGAGGAGGGAGTGTTCTTTGCACTAGATTAGTCCCTATTCAGATATTCTAACCAAGGAAAATTTTCGATAGCCTTTTACATCTATCTTCCTTTAGTGCAATGTTCAGGGAGTTACATATTTCTACATTTACATATATGAATTGGTGATTATGTTCGCTACGAAGAGGCTAAAGTCATTGTTCTTCGCGACCGCTTCAAGAGAAATAAGAAAAAATGGCATCAACCTCAACTTCAGGTTAGTATTATTGCTTGAATTCCAACTCCTACAAGACTTATGCAATATAATAGCGTGATTTATGAAAGTTGATGTTGTTCTTATGATATTGTGCTTATGTTTCTAGCTGTACATTTTATTGTTTTTATAAGCCTCGTTCAAAGCAATATATAGCCTGATAATGTATCTTGAGCCTATCATGAGAAGTGTTATGCACTTATACAGTCAGACACGTGTTTTGACAATACAGCCTCATCAGTTGCACGGTATTTTCGGTCCAACTAACCCCTTGCAGGGGGATATAAAACTTGTCGGGAATTTCTGAGCCTGAAATTTTGGAGCACTTTGAGAGTGACGTCATAGTGATTTAACTTTTACCTAACAAAATGACGAATGATATTGGCGCACTGACAAGTCAAAACTATATGTCGCAAATACTTCGAAATTACAGTATTTTCACTGCTTTTTTCCGCAGTGTTATTATGTTCTTATATAACTAAGAGAATTGAGTGGTGAACAAAAACACGGCCTCAGGCGGGAATCGAACCCACGTTTCATCCTATCCGGAGGCGCGTGCTCTACCACTACACCACTGAGGCACATTTGCCCGACCACTCATTCTTCTACATCTCAATGTTAGCTATCAGCCACCAACCTTTGACAGGTTTGGTCGGGTATGCGATTTCGCTTTATAAACCCAGTTGAGCTGATAGCTATTCTAATTACTAATACTTCGAAATTACAGTATTTTCAGTGCTTTTTTCTGCAGTGTTATTATGTTCTTATATAACTAAGAGAATTGAGTGGTGAACAAAAACACGGCCTCAGGCGGGAATCGAACCCACGTTTCATCCTATCCGGAGACGCGTGCTCTACCACTACACCACTGAGGCACCCAAACCTGTCAAAGGTTGGTGGCTGATAGCTAACATTGAGATGTAGAAGAATGAGTGGTCGGGCAAATGTGCCTCAGTGGTGTAGTGGTAGAGCACGCGTCCCCGGATAGGATGAAGCGTGAATTCGATTCCCGCCTGAGGCCGTGTTTTTGTTCACCACTCAATTCTCTTAGTTATGTGTCGCAAAGTTTGCTCACATTCCTAAAGACACGACGTGCTAGAGTTGCTTAAGAGTTAGTTCGTAAGAACGAGCGCTAAACATATTTTGAGGATAAAGAGCATTGTGGTTGAGGTAAGATAAAAAAAAACTCGTTTGTTCTGTTTTCATATCTCTCTGCGCTAACATCTTTTTCGTTTTATTGACAATTTATCACCCCAAATATTGCACTGTGAGTCGGATGACAACTATATTTTTGATACATAGCTTTCAAAAGTTGATTTACAAAGATTGGAACGATTTCCATCGTCAGAGTCCAGGTGATCATTCTCTTCTTTGTATACTTAGAATAATGTGGAAGATCAGTGAATGATAATAATACAGTATCGATGTGAAATATTCTATGCAAAGATTCCAGTGTAACAAGTTAACTGCATCATGCTATCGGATATTATCTTAGAGTTATAGCGAAACGTGACAAGCAAGAATGGAGTGCACGTAAGTACTGACTGAAGCTAAGGATTCGTCTGTAACGACGAAACACGTGTATCGGGCTGTACAAGAGCCGTTACCAGACCACATAACAATTGGTTCAAATAATAATGAAACGATCTATTGAAACTTGAGCGTGGTCTTAATAAAACACTCGAAGGAAAGATATAATATGATAAAAATACCAGCCAAAGAGCAATCGAGTGTACAACATTCTCTGTTAGGTGAAAATTTCACTTAGCATAGAGTGTAAAACGTTCGTCTTCGATAACTCCGTGTAGGGTGGGTAGAGTTCCCGAGAGAGCTGACTAATAAAAAAGATCGAAAGACGACGGATTTTGCCCAAGTGACGAGTCTGTAAGGACGAAGCACATGCATCGAGCTGTACAAGAGCCCTTACCAGACCACATAACTTGTTGGCTCAAATAATAATGAAAGGATCTATTGAAATTTGAGCGTGGTCTTAATAAAACACTCGATAGAAGGTATAATGCTTAAGGATTCGTTAGATCATTCTTCATTGATAGTTTCGTTAAATTCGAAGCCATTTCGAAAGTTGAAAACAGCTCACCTAAACGAGCTTCTAACTCGAGCGTTGAAGACAGCTAATCACGAGTTTTTCGGGCAGAAATGCTACCGACTCTTAGACTGTGGAAATAAGATAGGCCTGGAGGTCTTGGTGCTGATTAGAGCCACTTTCTTGGGCGTTTTGATAGATATCTCTAACATTACGCTCCCTGTGTTTCTGTTGAAGTGAACAAGTCATGCAAAGTAATCTGAACTCGAGTAATTGCGTTTCTCTAAGGAATGCCTCACACGTGCTCGCGGTCATTCTCAATGGGTGGCGATGATCGACCTTGATGAAAGGCTGACTTCGACGAAATACAATAGGACTATTTCCGACTACCTTCGGTTTGTATACTCAAAAGACTTTTTGTGCAATTTCACATCTACACAAGTGCGTAGGAATAGTTCTATTCTCTCAATTAGAACTTGCACGAGGTTGATATTTCTCCTTTTTTAAAAGTTCATAAATAACGTTTTCGGCCATCCCACCTTCGTCAGAGCCTAGACGTTTATATCATGCCTTATCTGATAACTGCTTAATGATTCGTATACGTGGTGAATCCGATAGAAAAGAATTTAGCAGTTCAATTATTTTGAAAATTCCATCTTTCTTACACCTATACGGAAGAGGCCACCGATCTTATGTGACATGCTAAAAAAATGAACCATATTCACACTAGAAGATGAATATGTGATAAGGTGCTATATGGCACCGCCATAGAAATCTATGCGCGCACAACGAGCTGTGCGATTTTTCGTTGCTTGCTAAAGGGTTTTTTTTCCAGTTTGCAGAATTTTTTAGAATTCTTGTGTTACTTTGATAGAACACGATTTTCTCTACTCGGTCATATGCTTTTTGTTCAGATATATGTCTCGCGTATAGAGAAAAACGCTGGTTTACAGCGCAATCATACTGAATTGGGCAATCAAACCGAATAGTGCAAAGGACAATGCAATGAAAGTTTGTAGTTTTGATCTTTTTTGGTTTTATACAAGAGCCATAAACCGTCATAGTAAGTGGATTTAAAAAAATAGTGAGTATTTTATCAAAAATGATGATGCATGCTGCATGCGATAACAGCTCATCGATAACTTTCACTGTAGCTAAGTTTATATCAGTCTTCGTTCACTTCCAATTATTTAGAGCTGAAGTATGTGAGAGAATACTGAGAATTACGGATAGCGGAGGAATTCTGAGCGTGGAGGGACAATCGTGTTTTAGTGAAAAGCTTGTAACATTGGTCAGAAATATGTGCCTCCAAAGAAGTTTTCTCTGTGCTTTCACTCCATTCGCATCCATACTTAAAAAAACACATTTTTTTAATCTTTTATGTTTGGTAACTCTTTGACAGCTTGAATTTTACGAATTTGAAGGTTGTATTATGTTTTTCTAATAGATTTTATATTATACTGTAAAGGTAAAAGTAATTTCGCATTCAAGCATCTATCTCTGGACAGAGCTTTTCATTCACACTTCCACTAACCATTCGATAATACCAATTTCAATGATTTCAATGATAGAGGTATAAAAGAGTAAAGCTCTCGGAGCTGGTCAATCCCTGAGGGATGCGCCATGCAATCGTTTTCAATTTTCAATCTTGTTTAGGTGATTGAATACATGTTTGGCCCTTACAATGACTTGTTTGTTACTGCCCCCCCCCCGGTGTTTCGAGTTGGTACTGCTTATCTTCCTGAACTCTGGTACCAAATTACCGACTACAGAGAGAGGAATGGCTTGCTGACTCATGGGCGCGAAATGGAACCATCGACCTCGTGTGCGGCGCAGAGCACCTCTAACTGTTGTGCTAAAGCGCACTGATTCCAATGATATGCTTGGTTTTCAGGAAGAAGGACGTTTCAGCGCGCTGTTACAGCTAAAAGAATATTGATTTTCTTACTTGGCGCCATGTCGACCGCGCGGCGCAATTTACAAGTGGCGTGCGATGCGCACCGAGTACAAAATGCAATATTTTTATAGCTGTTACAACACACTAAGAAGTCTTCCTCAAAAACCAAGCATATTATTGAAATCGGTGAGATTTGCGTTATCGAATGGGTTTGAAAGAATAATAGAGAAGCCTGGTCCAACGAAAAACTCCAAATGTGCAACACAAGTATATTCTTGTTACGATTCGTTAAGAGCCTTTTATCAGAAGGCAAGAGCACCATTGAAATTTTCGAGACTTCAAGTAACAACAGGCTAATGAAAAGTGATGGCTAGATGCCAATATTGCGAAATCCGTCCACATATCGGTAGCAAGGTATACGCGCGGCATGCGAAATGGAACCTTCATTTCAGTGTTAAAGCGCAATAAAAGTTTTTTTTGGAAAACTAAAAATACTATATAGTTTGTCAAAATTTGTTCTATCAAATAATTGCAGATCTTTATAAGGAAAATTTGCTCACCGATAAATGCTTGAGTGTGAAATCAAACTTTTTTTAATGTTGCAGCACAATATGAAGGCCTTTCAAAAGTAAAATATGCCTTTCTAATTTTCGAAATTTGAGCTTCAGAATGACTACTAAAATGCCTGGAAAGGCCATAAAATGGATGTTCTGAGCCTGGGATGTGATAGGGAAAATTCGTGTTCTCTACTATGACGAACGCGCGCTTTTCTTACACTTACTCCAGCTACATACATCAGTTACCTCCACATAAACCTCTATTAGAGGTGTTTGGTCGTAGAAGATATGCTGTCAAGCTACGTTCCTCCTAGAAAAAGGATACAAATGCACAATGAGCGTTGAAAGTTTGCTTAATTTTTCGCAAGGATGTGATATTGGCGCTGAAAAAAAAAACGATTTCAAGAGAAGTAGTCGCTCTGTAAATTGAAAAGCCTTTGTAAAATGTTCATTTGTGATATTCTGCAACTATAAGACACCTCTGACGTGTATATTTTAGCTATGATTACCAGTAAACAACCTATAACGTCCAGGCGGCGGATCAATTGCTTAGATGTGAAATGTAATCTTCTTGCAGCTCTCACAGCATTCTATGATAAGGCTTTATGAAGACCAATTGCTTCATCAAAATCTGGAGATTTGGGCTATGCGACGACTTGTAAAACTTTAGCGAAGAGCCGTATCGAAGCCTTAGCCGAGCAAATGAAGCCAACTGAGTGTGAAACATAATCCTATTTTTGCTGCCACAACGTAATGAAAACACTTCGGGAATCGAACACATTGTTGAAATCGCAAAGATTCAAGCTTTCGAGTAAACATATGTCTGACAGGAAGGTTTTATTTAGCGAGGAAGGCCTTCAAACAGTCGTGGATCATATTTGATGCACGTGGTCTCTTAAGGGGTTAATGCTGATCCAAAGTGGTCTTCCCGTCTGGCCAATGTATTCTTCAATGCATATCGTGCAAGAAATCTCGTGTTTTGTACCCGAACTCATGAAATCTTTATCTCCACCATGAGGACATACTACGCATGTGTCAGTTTTACATAGACAGTCGTACTAGCATTTCCGTACCAATTGGCGACGTAAGTTATCAGGAGGACTTTCTATAATTCTTATGGAGTTTTCCAGACAACTGTTTCTTAAACACATTTATACAGCTGCGCTAATTTCATTCGTTATAAATGGAAGTTTCAAAAATATCTTACCTTCTAGGTTTGTAACAACATCGTCTTCATTATAATGTGACGAAGCCTATTTCTCCTCAATGACCTAGTTCTGTAGCCATTTGAAGTGTCTATCTGTCGCCCCAAGCTCCTCTCTCTCCTCGCTCGTACAAGCACTTGCAGCGGTTCGGCACATGTTTCGAACAAGTGCTCTTATAGTGTGTGAAGGGTGGGAAAAAAGGTATCACTTGTATTACCTGTCGTCTCTTTAATCGTCGAGAGACTCGAGCGGGTACCAGCAACTCTTCCATCTTTCCCCATCGCTTGCAAGAGTAACCCAGTGGGGTCCTCCTCGCTCCAGGGATTCGCTGAGCATCATATCTTTCTTCCATCGCTTTCGTGAAGAAATCGGACCAACGGGTCGGTGATCTTCCTTTAGAGCGCATGACGTCCCAAGGAATCCAGTCGGTAACGGCTCTCGCACATCGGTTGTCGTTGAAGCGCATCACATGTCCGGCCCACCTTATTTTCGATATCCTGGCGTATAGGACGGCGTCTCTGATATCTGATCGTTGACGTAGGTCGGAACATCGGACCTTATCTCTCATTTTCGAGATACGGGATGCTCCTAGCATCGACATTTCGAATGCGTGTTCGATAACTCTAAGTGATCTTTCATTCAGCTTACGTAGCGACCAGGTTTCTGCTGCATACGTTAGGGCAGGGATCATTGTCGAGTCGAAAAGGTGGGCACGGAGTCGGATGTTCCTTGTCCTCTTCACTACATCTTCGATGCTCTTGAAAGTTCCCCAGGCCGCTCGTTTCCTCCTGCTCAACTCTGGAGCTAGGTCGTTCATCATGTTGATTTCACGACTTAGATAGACGTAACTGGATCATTCGGAGATTTTCGTTCCGTTGAGCGTGAATGGGGCATACGAAACCCATCCGTTCCTCATGAACATCGTTTTCGTTAAATTTTGTTAAAAACCAATCTTTCCATAGGGGTTATCAAATCGGTCAACACTCATTTTGCTTGACTGATGTTTGGTGTTATGAGAACGATATCGTCAGCAAAGCGAAGAGGTTTAACTGTCAACCGTCAATTTTCACTCCCATATCGTCCCATTCAAATGTTCGCATGACGTTTTGTAGGGTGGCAGTGAATAGTTTTGGCGAAATTGTATCGCCTTGTCGAACCCCTCTTCTTACGTCAATGGTGATATTGTTGTAGAATGGAGATATTTTGTTCGTTAAATTTTCGTAAAGCTCACATAGTATCATTATGTACCGAGTAGGGACGCTCTGGTTATCCAGAGCCTCTATAACCGCTTCTGTTTCCACTGAATCAAAGGCTTTCTTCATATCGATGAAAGTGAAGTTCTCAAGACTCACTGGAGACAGAGAAGTGAGACAGAGATGTTGCTTGCACTCTCGTGAAGCTTCAATGAGTCTTGTAATCGTGTGGATGTGGTCTATGGTACTAAATCCTATTCGGAACCTTGCTTGTTTGCATGGCTGTCCTTCGTCCAGTGTTCTGTCAATCCTGTTTAGGATGACTCGAGTAAAGAGTTCACGGACAACGGATAGCAAGCAGATTTGGCGATAATTGCCTATGTCGTGAAGGTTTCCCTTTTTGAACAACAATACGGTCTTTCTGGTTTTCCATTGAATAGGGACCTTGCATTATGACAGGTAGCGAGTGAGGAGACGAGCCAGGGTGCTGATGAGAACTGGCGGCACGTTCTTCAAATGTTCTGGTCTAATCCTGTCTGGACCGGGTGTTGTTCTGTTCTTCACCGATGATATAGCATGTCGGATTTCGGAAGGGCGGACCAGTGGAACGACGTATTCGTCCTCTTTCAATTTTCATGACGGTAAGAAGACATGGCCAGCGAAGAGATCCGAGTAGTAATGGTGGATGATTTTTTCCATAGCCCTTCTCGAAGCTGTAAGTGTCCCGTCAAGATATCGGAGTGCAATCATCTTGGTCTTATAGTTGGCGAAGCCTCGCTGATTCTTGCGAATGCTCTTCCCAGCTCCTGCAGCTTCTGCCATAACTGCTGCTCTTCTCTCTTTAAGGTCTTCTTTAATCGCTTCTCTGTAGCGTTTCGCAAGTTCGGACGTAAGGTTTCGGTTGCCTGCAGCTCGTGCGATTCCACGTTGACGTATCAGCTCGAATGTCTGCGGAGACAAGCGTCTCTTCGTGGCCTTAGAACTTTCGGCTTTCATAGCGCTAACGTAAAGATATTCAACGAGTCGATCGTATTCTTCGTCGATGTTGTCGACAACGGTATCTTCCCAAGAGCCGACTTATGATTTGAATACATCCCAGTTTATGGTAGTTCTGAGACTTTGTTGTTTGAATTTAGCGGCTTTCTCTCCTCTCCTCGAAAAACAGAACGTTGCGCGAAGGAGGCGATAATCTGATCCCGTGTAGAACTCAGGAACAACAGCTACATCGATCAGGCAAAACCTTCGATTTACTAAGATGTGGTCTATTTCGTTGTGGTACTCTCCATTGGGAGACTCCCACGTCCATCGCTGAGAAAGAGACTTTTGGAATTGCGAGTTATGGTGTTTTTGGTCGTCATGATAAACTCAGATAGCCTCTCACCCTGTTCACTGCATTCTAGTCCTTGAGTCTCTATGTGACGTTCTTCAGACGTTCTTCTAGGTCTGATTTTTGAGTTAAAATCTCCGACAGTGGCCTTGAAGAATGTATAGTCTTCTCTGAAGAATTTTTCGAGGTCCATATGGAACGCTTTGACTTGGTCTTCGTCATAGCTTGATGCTGGTGCGTAAGCAACGAAGATGGTCAAAGCCGGCATAGAACCACATCCTTTCAACCGTAACCGTCCGATGCGGGTTGTTAGTTGTTCAAACGAATCAATGCTCACGGTCAAATTCGATTTGACTAGGACGCCAACGCCACCGACACCTCTGCGATCGCATGTACCAAGGAACAGTCCTTCTCCGGTGTCATAACAGCGTAAAAAGGATGGCGCCTTCTCGTTTCATCCAGGCCAATGACGTCGTACCTTCTCGCACCTTCTCTTCTTGCTTAAATCAATAGATCTTCTACAGCTGGTTGGTGAGCAAGGGTTCTTGCGTTGTAGGTACAGATCGTCATTTTAGTCCGTTTCGATCTTGGCAGCCTAATTCGGCTCTGAGATTTTAGCAGCCTCTCCATACTTGTTACTGCTTTTGGTGTTTTAATGCCCAACGTGTAGCTCGCCAGGCTCTAAACGTGGAGGCTGGATACTCACGAGTAGCTTGCCATTCTCTCTCTGATGAGCGGGAGGAGCTTATTTGTTGGACGCGACTCCTAACCGCCACCCATGTACTTCACAGCCGCTTGATTGCAGGCTTTTGTCCGACTTGACTCGTAGAAGTAGAATTTTTGCCAAGTCTGTGCTGCAGAAGCAGGGAAACTCACCCCTGAATCCACCTGCGCCTCTGGGAAGCACACGGTCGCTTTTGGTTCGCGGTTGTTCCCCTGTCCACCACCTGGGTACGCGCCACGTGCCCTCGCGACTAACCTGGCAGGATCCCTCAAAGAGAGAAATCCGTGGAGGAGAAGAGGTAGTTCACTTGAATGTTATTGTCGCATGACTTGTGTTACCATTTTGTTATGTCGCCACTTCCAGAAAGGTGAATGAGTTTTTCCTTAGGTTTTCTGTGCTTAGGAATATTTCTAATCAAACGATAGCAGAACTATCAGTTCGACAGCGATGGATTCTTAGAACCGAATTTATGCCAGAAAAATACGTCAGTAAAAGTCAGGTGAGCCAGCCTATGAATATGTCGTGAGCGAAAGCTCTGGTAGTAGAATAAGATAGATTCAATCTTTTTGTTTTTCCTAATGACACAGCAATTATTAACAATCCATATCCAATAAGGAATGTGCTTTTCGCGCAAATTTCCCTACATTACCATAGCTTGTTGTGTTCATTTTTTATATCTCTCATAGAATTACATCTTCTCCTGATACCAGTAAAGACCAGTAATAAATTTTTCTGTACTGTTCTATTATGGCGGCGCCACTTGAGGCCTTCGGTAAAAACGTACTTTTTGCTTTTGGAAAACGTTTTTGGAGTTTATCTATAGCTCAAATCAAGTGAATTTCAATGGCATGTTTAATCTCAAATAGCTTATTTTTGGCGCCGTACTAGCCAAAAAAAGATTTTACTTCTTATTTGAAGATTTCTCACTGGATAAAAGATTTGTTGTAATGAACTTTCTATATATTTGGCTTTCAAAAAGGACAACTTCGAACTTCGTAGCGACCTGAAGGATATTAGATTTCACACTCAGACCTTTCAAATCCATTCTTCTTGGGCGAATTGCACAGCTCTAAAAAGTTCTTTCTAAAGAGCAAACACATTTTTTTGATCACAAAGATTTACTCTATCTTATGGTTAAAATTTTGTTATAAAAAAATTTTATCAGGCGATAAATCTTCAAATGTGATACAAAATCTCATTTTTACTGGTACGGTGTTAAAAACAAGCAATATCAGTAATAGAATATACCTTTGAAATTCACTTGATTTGAGCTATCAGATATACAGATGAGATTGAGGACACAGATAGTGAAGAATACGCTTTTACCGGAGGCCACAAATCGCGCCGCCATGATAGAAGAGTACTTAACATTCTCTAAACTCACCTGTTTTCATCATTTGGCGTTGTACTGAACGAGTGTTTTACTCGGCTACCTCTAATACTGCAAGGAAATCGTCTCAAGAACAAATCTTCAAGCAGCAGCCGAAGTAGGCGTCAAATATTCGATGACCTCTGTGGATAATGGATGTGCAAAAACGCATCAAGTGCAAAAACTACTGCAATTCGTGGAGTGAATTGCAATGACGGGACATGTGAAGCTAATCAATCAAAAATTACTTTGATATGATTGCCTAATATACGCAATAAGATACATATTATATGGTTATCCTTCCAAACAAGTCTGGTACCAATTTATAGACCTCGGAGAGATGGATGGCTTGATGAGCCGTGAGCGCGAGGCCGAACTATCGACCGTGCGTGCGACGCAGAGCACCTCTATCACTGCGTCCCGTGCCCACTAATTTAGATACTATATGAAATTTTTGAGTTATCAATAGTGTGATCGCCTCCATGACCAATGATGAACAAACGTTTTCTTGGCAAGGTTGGATGCATTCTTCTCAGAGAAAAAGAGGCTGGAGTTCAATAAAGTCGATGATCACCGATGAGTTGGTTGTAGTTCTCTGAATCTTTTTTTCCCTCGTGGTAGAGATGATAATCCGACGGGCGATATCAGCCATAGGGTGGATGTGGTACCGTGGTCCAGACCGGTTTTTCCTAGTGAGGCGAATCGACTTCGCAATGAGGCTAGGATTATCTTGATGAAGAGTGAAACTGAGGCGTTTTGGACGTTTTCTTCGCACTGCTGTTAACGACTGACTTCCGGAGTTGATTTCTGCAAATATTGGCAATAATCGTCTGCTTCATGTCCAACAGTTTTCAAAAAAAAATTTTTCCGCCATTTCCAGATGGCAGAAAGCATGACCTTGGCTTGAAACTTGGCCTTGGTTGAGCTAGCAGATCTATGCTGTGAGACAGCCAGTAGCGTGGCACAGGTTGTTCTTGTAATAAAGCAAAGATCCATCTCCGATTATGACTGACTTGAAAAGGCTCTGCCTGTGCTTTTGCAGATGGTCACGCACAGCAATGTCGTGATTGGTGAATGCATGAGATGCCTATCAAGACGTCACTTTACGGTCCGCTACGCCATTTAGGCGAGCGATGGTGCTACGGTGCGACGGCCAAAGTACTAGAACATTCTCAAACACAACAGCCTTTTAGAAATTGGCAATTTGAAAGGAAAGAAAAAGTTAATAAACTAATATTGCGAAGGAAATCACGGGGCTGCCCGATAGAACAGTATATGGTAAATGATGTGTGTTAGTCGGTATTTATGAACTTTCCTGCATGCACCTCTAATTGTATTCCTAATCCTCATGTTTCTCATGATTTACTAGCCTTCTTCTCAATTTTTTTATTTTGGGTAGCTGAATTCATTCCAGCCTGGAGATATCACAACACTTCGACGGTTGGGCCACCCGGATACACTGCAAAATACATAGATGACCCAAAAAAGGTAATTTAAGTATTATTAGTGTCTGATGAGATCTGAACCCCCTCTCTTCCTACCCAAGTCGTGTGCTACCTATTGTATCGCGGCTCATGTGTTGCTCCGACTATACAAGACAATGATTCTATTATCATCCAGCTGTCCACGGTTTGATCTGTGAGTACATGCTGGTATTGAACTCAGTTACGCTTACAGATATTGGATATATGCAGTCGACAAAAAGTCTCTGTATAGCCGCTTTTTGACAGTGTGATGTCATGATAGCAGAGAGAGTGGTAGCAGTAGGAGCTATTACAGCACTGTGGTTAGCACACTCACTTGAAAAGCGTGGGACATAGATTTAACTTTTATTCAAGTATGATCGCTTTAGTTAGATTTCAGGTCGCAGTAGCAAATATACACTCTGCCGAAATATTCTTTGACGGCTATGGGAGGTATTATATGAAACCAGCTGAAGCGGTTATCAGGTGATTATTAAATCTTCATTATTCAATATAAAATGTCGTCTGGACAGTAGGCAAACATGGTCCTCTAACAATGAAGCAATTTCCTGGCTTCGATTGGATCCGAAAAACATCGATCACTGAAATTTTAGGTCACACGTTTATGAGACTGAGATCTTTTCCACGATAGAGCTCACGTGAAATGGATGGTGTTTGATATTATACTCTGCTCAAAGGTTTATTATTGCTGTGAAATGTCCATATGGATGATAGTAATGGGTTGCAGAAAAGAACCTGTCGTCATTTCAAAATGGACAAAAAGTTATTTGTACAACAGTTAAGCTCAAACAAAAGACAAATCAATATTCGAAGTAGTCTCTTTCCACATCAAGGCAACGCTGAACTGTACAAGCGTCGTAAATTTCGTCACCATAGGCCTTGCAGATTTTTCGATGAGCCTCAGAAATGCTGACACCTAGTTTTTGATCCTTGGACAGTTCGATTCTGAAGGCTGTGTGGACAACTGGTACATTTTTTGATGCTAAAGAAAATTATTTTTCTGAATAGCTCAAATTTGTAAAAAATACATGTGTGAATATCATTTTCTCAGGCAATGCGAAAGAACCTTTTTTATATTCCTCTAATATTGGGTCTTTTCATAACTTGCAGCGCAAAGGCAATAAACGCCAAATTTTTCAAACCAAAAGCAACTAAAATTGCTTTACAACACTATTCAAAGTATGTGCCGTCAGGCTGAACGCATAATTGCGTCCAGGCGAACAGCGTTCCATATTTGCCGAGTTTCGAGGCAGCACCACCTGAATGACCAGTTGCGCTCGGACACGTCCATGTTCAGTTGATCGAGAGGCCATCATCTAAACAGTTGAAAAGAATCCGACTCTAACTATTGAGGAGTTTGTTGAGGGTATTTGAATAGAGTTGTCAAGCAATTTCGATTGCTTCTGATCTACAGATCTGAGGTTATTGTTCTATTGCCAAAATTTATAAAAAGACTCAATTCAATTACTTTACAAGAGCGTGAGACGTACTATTTTTGAGAACACTCTTTACAAGTGAATGACGTCTGCAAGAATTAAAAGATATGCCTAGCAATCATTTTTGAGCCACGCATGTTAGTGGTCTGTCGAAGGAGGGCTGACTTATAGAGCCCGATACACGTGTTTCGATCTTGTGATCTCGTCAGTCGAGCAGTTACCTTTTCTCGTCTACTGACATACGTGGCTCAAAAATGATTGCAAGGCAACGAGCTGTGGTATTGAAATTTGAGCTATGGTCTTAAGAAAACACTCGAAACGAAAGTTATGATATATTGAATATACCCACGAGCAATCGAGTATACAACACTCTGTGCATGGTGAGATTTTCACTGGACGTCAGCCCTCCTTTGACAGACCACTGACATGCGTGGCTCAAAAATGATTGCTAGGCAACGAGCTGTGGTATGAAATTTGAGCTGTGGTCTTAAGAAAACACTCGAAACGAAAGTTATGATAAATTAAAAGCATATTTAGGCATTATCGAAATATTCACATTGACGATTGGGCGAAGAAATTTATGCCAGAATGGAAGGAGCTCGGAGGAGGATTCTCATTGACCGATTATCCAGCAGAACACATAAGGACGTTAAGAGAAAATGTTCAACATCGTCTGCACAGTATGTACGGTGAAATGCCTTAATGGGTTACTGTGGGCATATACGAAGACATGCAGCACATAAAGTTAAATCTGTCCTTTTACATTTTTCTGCTTGTCGCTGATCCATGGAAGCGTTTCTTCACTTAAACGTCTCTCACAGTGTTACATTGAAATCGATAATGATCTAGTAGTCAAAAATTCATTCTCAAGCAATATATTGGTTTCTCGGAATCATTTTTGCATTCCTCGACTCAAACTAAAGAGCTAAACTAGGATATGAGAAGTTCAAATGGTTCAAAGAACTAAATTTGCCATAATATCCGGCATCATAGTGTGCATGTACGTCAGTTATGTAGTTTTGGGATCACAACTAAATTGCGCTCGCAGACGATTCCCAGCCGGTGCCGATTTTTATTATTTGACCAGGACGTCTCTCCGTTGTGGGAATAATTTTAGATCATTCGTAACTGCGATACTTTGTTATGATATATTCTACACGCCCGTGTGCTTTCAAAGCAATGTGACTTTTATGCGGAAATAAAAAGCGTTCTTTCACCAATAATATTATTGTTGGCAATCTGTCAATTACAGTGAGTTGCACAAGAAGTACTATGATATAAATCTATCAGTTTTGACCTATTCTATTGCATAACTATAGTTGGAAGAAAATCATAGCGGTTGAAAAATTCATGAATAGCTGATCATGAATAAGTTTGCACAGTGCATGTAATCAGCCCATTTATAAATAATTCTCGAAATGTCAGTTATTTATTGATCCACTTGCATTTTACTATAAACAATATTCTTCATTTAATGTTTACCACTGAACACAATTGATTTTCATGCTCTACGTGGATCGAAAATCTGCTGTAACACGTATTTTGGAACAATCCGTCCCAGTGTCAGAAATGGTTGAAAAAGGCAAAATGATACGGAATCGCCTAGAACGATAAGGTGAACACCATTATAGCAAGCAGGCATTTCAAAACATCAGTTGCAGTCACACTTGAGATTCTCGAAAAAGAAAAACTGGCACTTAGCATCATCTTCATTTTCGCTCTTTGCAACGATGTGAAAGCGAAATAACATTCTATTCTAAACATGAGATGATAAGCAGTCAAATAAATGCAGTGAAAAAATTTAATTTGACCACTCATTGCAGTTATGATGTACTATAAACCTAATGATGATGTAGAGTGGTGTGCAAAAACGTTTGCGTCAGCGCCAGGATTCGAACCTAGATCCTACTCTTTCCGGGAGCATGTGCTAAACCGTTGCACCACCGACGCTGGTTTCGCACTCCTTTCTTTCTACGCTACAACGGAGTGCGAAACGGGCGTCGGTGGTACAACGGTTTAGCACATGCTCCCGGAAGAGTAGGATCTAGGTTCGAATCCCGGCTGACGCAAACGTTTTTGCACACCACTCTACATCATCATTGGGTTTGTAGTAACATCATAACACCGCAATAGGAGGTCAAATAAAATGATTTCGGATTGATTATTGAAACCCAATATCTGTCAACATAAGGGGGTTCAATGTCGATAATGACTGCCCCGCCACACCGTCGACGGTTGGCTGTTGACAGATAACGCGTTGTATTGTAGAAAGAGTGGTGTGCGAAACGAGCGTCGGTGGTGCAACAGTGTAGCACATGCTCCCGGCAAGAGTAGAATTTTGGTTTGAATCCCGGCTGACGCAGACGTTTTTTCACACCACTCTACATCATCATTGGGTTTAAATGCTGTGAATTAATAAGCGTAAAGGAATCGTTTTTGCTGTGACGACATGCAAGAAAGCCACTTTAGGATTGAAGTGTCGCATTAAAATTTTCGCAATTCAAGCTATGAAGTTATTACTGAAACTTTGAGCCCAAACGGAGAGCGTGTTGTTCCCAAAGAGTTCAAAATGCATGCAGATGAAGAAAAAGTACTCATAATTCTTATTTTAACTTGGTACTAGCCATATCATGAAATTAACTATAACAGAAGCTATGTCTCACCATTTGAGAATGATCGCCCGCACATCAATATGCTTTACTACCATCAATACAGTGTGTTGAAAACCACAAATAATAGTAAAAGACAAAATTGCTATCATTATTCTAATTCAAACTATTGAGTTTTTTGTGGCCTATGAATCTTTTATATACAATAAACTGCCGTGAAAAACAGAAATTTCAAGATACGAGAAAACTCAAAACCTGAGGGGCTTCGAACGTAAGCAATCTTTGAGGAAACTCACTAATTTCCCATAAGGCTGCTAGGAAAAGAAATTTAGAATTCGACGTTTACGTGCTTTGATCATGTGTCGCCAATACATTGATTCTGGTCACGCGCTCTCGTGCTACACCACTTGAACCTTGCTTGTGTCTCACCCGTAATATGGTTTATTCGGTAGCGCTGTCAGTAATTACCCATCAACGAAGTTGGTTTTGGTAACACAAATCAAGATCAAATTTAAGCTGAGACCGTGGTTGGGATTTTATCCTTTAACCTATTTTCTTCCCATGTCATTCCTAACGTACGCAATCAAGATTACTACTCTTCGTGCATCTCAGCCATAACATAGCTTGTTCGGTGGCTGCCAATCATCAGTCAACGGGAATGATAAAGGGAGCATGGATCGGTATAAACTCAGTCTAACTGGAAGCATCGTTGGAATTCTAATTCTCGACTACTTGTCTGCCTCTCCATACAATCAACGAAGACCACTAAATGTGGTGTTAAAGCTGTGAGAGAACTTATCTGGCCTAAATGCTAGTATAAATAGTTTGAAAATGTTCCAGTCACAAAAAATTCTAGCTCACTCATACATCAATTACAACATGATCATGGAGGAAAGAGTTAAGTGACTTATCAAAATATGATGAAGAAAGAAACAAAAAAACAAGAAAAATAATTATGGATTTACGTGCTAGAGTTATGAATACCAATCATTTCAAGCGAAGCTCAAGTTATGTAATGCACAGATTCTAAAATATATAACAGCAACAAGGAAAATCAAGAGTTAGTGAAGGACTGCGCGAGATATTTTTCTACACATCTCGGCTCTCTGTAGTTAACAAGAAACATACGCTGGTAACCAGGTTTCTCATGACGAAGAATGCCATAACGGCCAGCTCTAACCAAATCGTACATGATCTTCGAGTATCTCGCTTTGCGCTCTTTTGGTGGGGGTTTGTGGAACTAAAAACGATTACGGTTATTCTGAAAACTTGACAATGAGCTGTTGTAGATGATATCAAAGAGATCATTTATCATAAAGCTCAACATCAAAAATATTGTCAATCTAATATGGAAACTTAGCTATTTAACTGGCACGAGGTTGGTAGACAACGTTGCTGTTGTCGTTGTTGATCGCTGTTGGTAGATCGCTTTACGAATTGCTGGCTGACGTCTCGGCGACACCGCCTTGTTCAGAGCCTGGACGTAAACCGTGGTAAAAAAAACAGTGTACGTTGAGGCTCTGAGGAAGGCGGAGTCGCCACTGGGCGTAAAAAACACTGTACGTTCAGGGTCTGAAGAAGGCGGTGTCGCCGAAACGTCAGCCAGCAATCCCTACAGCGATCTATCAACAGCGATCAACAACGACAACAACAACGTTGTCTACCAACCTCGTGCCAGTTGAGAAGCTAAGTTTCCATATTTGAATACTATCTGATTTTGATGCCGATGTTAATAGAAAGTCGATCTCTCGAATTATTGTTATTCTATATCAGCTTGCACATTTTGGCCAAATACTCAATCCTTTTTTGAGAAAAAATGAGCAACAGAAGGCGCAGTCTGATCATAGACATCTGGAAAAATATAGGAAAGATAAAGTTTCAAATATTCAACGACAAGTTGGCACTCGACAAAGTAGTGAGGAGTTGACTTCCAACTAATTACAGACTTCACTTACTCGACAGTTGGCGCGCGATTATTGACGCAATGAGCACTTGTCTGTTATATGGTAACAAATCGACTTTCGACCCTTTTCGCTGAACGAAGATTTTTATTGCACTATCATTGATCATTCGAAAGCTTAGATTTTTGGCTACTGCTCTAAGTGGCCTTTTTTGAAGAGTTTTTTTGCAGCGCTATAACAGAAGGAAAACTTTTGGGTTCCACGCAAGCATACTCCTCGCGGGACAGAATACCTTACTGAAGTTATAAGTAATCTTTCAATAGCGTAAGTTTCGACCTTTTCAATGCTGTGCTTATTCTCCGAAAGACTATTTCACTAAAATTTAGCAGGGGAAATAAGATAGTCGTTTCACATATTCGGCTCTCTTGTTTACCGGCTAATCTGCAGTCGGGGTTTCTGGTGGCCGTAGACTCGATGCGGCGTCCCGCTATCGGTTGGTCGAAGGTGTTGGAGAGGCTGATAAGTGAAGAACGCTTTTTCTTATCCAACTGGCAATTTTTTCTCCATTTCGGATAAAACATCGGATAAAACGAGTGACTCTGATAATAGAAGATTCCCACTACGCGGTTATGTGCTTTGCTTCCAGCAAGTTAATAGTGAAAGGGAATGGCTGATGTAAGGCATAACTTTTTGGGTTTTTCATCGCTATGAAAAGGTATTTTCAAAAAGGGAACATGTAGCTTACTAGCCAGAGATTCAAGCTTTCGAGTAATCACTATCACTCTTATGAAAAGTTCTTGTGCAACGAGTAGGATCGTATCTTCATCTGTCTCCATATAACAGACAAGAATATGCAATGATTATAATACCCTCAGTTTGCTAGAAGCCTTATGACTAATCAATCCGATGATATTTTTAAAATGTAAATCCGCTAATCACTATGCCTCTATTAAGCCAAAGAGCTCTACATGCATAGGGCCTTCTCTTGGTATCAATTATCACACGTGAACATGCTTAAGTCCCACAATGAGGCTAAAATGCTTTTGGTGTGACTGAAATTCAATCACTGCGCTATATGTAACTCAGAAAAAAAAATCTCAAGTGAAAAAGAGTGTCCCGGTGTAACGGCAAAAAATGCAAGGAGCGCAATTACACTTACTTCAACGTTCATTTGACAGATAACGACATTGTTATCAACAAATAAATTATCCACAGCTATCAACGGTATGATATCATATTCTGGTCCTTCAATGTCCATAATGATGTAGTCAATGAAGTTTCGTTTCACCATTCTTAGGATAAATGTTAACACATCGACATGCTGTACCATCATTTTTCCATAGTGCCCTGAATTAGAGATTATTGTAAAATAACACTATTAATTCTTTAAACAATCCTCAGCCATTGAATCATCGATACCTTTTGTCAGCGAAATAATGTAAACTTTCACGCAATGACTGAAGAATTAATCGTAGTTGAGCGTTTAAGTAATCTGGTTGAAACTGTTAATTGTTAAGTAAAAAGTTTATCGGTGCTTTTTTTACAGAAATTGAAAAGTTCTGAGAGGGATTTGTAGAAATGGTGACTCTTATATCGTTCAAGATGCATACAAAATTTCATCAATTTACTTGACACAGACTTACGAATTCATAGCAAGAATGTCTTTGAGAGAAATCATAAGATTTTCTGATTAAGACATGACTCGCCTCTATAAAGCGAGGCAGAATCAACCGATTTTATGGATTTGGTAGACTATTGGGAAACTCTAAGATGACAATGAGTTTGTCCCAAGACCGACTATCTATTAACCTCGGCATAGTTTGAATAAATGAATAGTTTCTTCTGTTTAGCCGTTCCGAGGTGTTATTGATGTTATTTATTGAATATCAGCGAAGCATACAACAATACAGTCAGTAATGCAGCCTGAATACACAATATTTGAGGTGGCTAACGTTTCGGTGGGTCGCCTTCGTCAGAGCCTGGAAAGATCAAACTGATCCAATTCACTAAGCCAAAAACCTCCATAACCCTAGCAGAAAACGTTAGAGATGTGTTTTGGATCGCCTAGTAAAGCTTCATTTTAAAACACTCACCGTTTTTGATATTTGGGTCTATCAATTATTAATTGAAGACAAGCCGCTTAAGGTCAGTGCATCAGTGGGCTGAGCCTAACTCGGGCCGGAAAAATCAGCCTGAGGTATGGTTCGAGGTCACGCGTGATTACGAGGCACTCCTCTTTTCGGACTTTTGTTATGTATCCAAAAGGCTTCTAGTGTTTTACGCGCAGATGTTCTTGATTCCTGTGCGAGGATCGTAAATTTGACGCCGAACATTAGTCCTGCATGTTTTTGGTCCCTATGCGTGCCTAGTGGGTTTTTTGAATCACAGTTGCGTAACCCAGCTAGGTGCTCTTTTACACGGAGCAATAGTGGTCTACCCGTTTCGCCAGTGTACTCATCGCCGCATATCTCGCAAGAGATTAGGTAAATTATACCCGATCTCATACAGTCGCCGTCTCTGCCGTTCGGACAAACTTTGCAATAATTGATTTCGCAGAGGCGGTCATACAATCGGTTGTGGACTAATTGACGCTTTAGTGTTTTTGGGGGTATCTCAACTATTGCTACTGAATTATCCAAACCTGCTCTTTTTAGGCATCGTTTAATAGCTGTACTTATTTCGTTAGAGATAAAAGGCAGGAGGAATGGAACCATATTTTCGCCAGACTTATCGTTTGGGAGCATAGAATTTCCTCTGAATCTAACCTGAGAAGCTCCTACTGTATCGTAGCCATTAGAGATGGCTATTTTTCGCGCCAAGCTTAAGGATTCTACCTTGTGTTCTTTCCCTGTGCATACATTTGACGCTGTACAGAACATATTCTTAAGTAGTGCGCGTTTTATGTGTGAAGGATGGGCTGATAGGTAGTGAACCAAGATGTTTTTATTGTTTGGTTTACGGTACCATTTTGTACTGTAGGAGTTTTGGGACAGGTTGACCTAAACGTTCAAAAAGGGAGCGATTTCCTTTCGGTTTCTCACGGGTGAACTTTATGTACTCTGACTGACTGTTCAGCAATTCAAAGCATTTGTCCATCTCCTCTTGGGTTGAGCAGACGACAAAGCTGTCATCTATGTATCTACAGTAGACTACCGGCCGGAGTCAAGAACATCTGCGCGTAAAACATTAGAAGCATTTTGGATACACGACAAAGTTTTGAAAATGAACCGAAAAGAGGAGTGCCTCATAATCACGCGTGACCTCGAGTCATACCTCAGGCTGATTTTTCCGGCCCGAGTTAGGCTCAGCCCACTGATGCACTGACCTTAAGCGGCTTGTCTTCAATTAATAATTGATAGACCCAAATATAAAAAACGGTGAGTGTTTCAAAATGAAGCTTTTACTAGGCGATCCAAAACACATCTCTAACGTTTTCTGCTAGGGTTATGGAGGTTTTTGGTTTAGTGATTGTGGATCAATTTGATCCTTCCAGGCTCTGACGAAGGCGACCCGCCGAAACGTTAGCCACCTCAAATATTGTGTATTCAAGCTGCATTACTGACTGTATTGTTGTATGCTTCGCTGATATTCAATAAATAACATCAATAACACCTCGGAACGGCTAAACAGAAGAAAATGAGTTTGTCGTAAAATATTTCCATACAACTCTTTGACTTCCACAGACCAAACCTGCGTGTCTAGCTGGCAAGGGTGGGCTGTCTGCTCACGTCCTCTGCCACTAATACTCCCATGTGAGAACGGCTTCCGCTCTTTTGCAAATGTAACCCCCAGCGTGGGAACCACTGTCTGTCTCACTACCCTCTGGCGTCCTACGGAAATAGGGCTGCTGGTTCGATTTCCTACCGCAACACCTCACTGTAGGTTTTTTATGTTAGTTGCTGTTTTTAGTCAGCAAAAAAGTATTTCACAGCTGTTTATAGTATTTGTGTCCCACTGAATGTGTAATCGTATTATTTCAATTGTATTAATGTTCCTATCTTCCTATGTTATGTCATATTGTAAATATATTATGTTGCCATAAATGGCAGATTGTCGAAATTTATTGTTACAAGTTACAAATTGCTAAATAAACGGTGATGAATAATAGTCAAAAAATGACTGCTTGTGTTTTGGTGTAATTATATGAGATATGGAATGATATGGTGCGTCACACTCGAGCATATCGTAACGAAAACAGAGAGATAACACCAAAAAACTACAGTGAAGTGTTGTGATAGGGAACCAAACCAGCATCCTACTTTTCCGATGAACACTAGAAAAGAGTGAGACAGACAGCGATTTCCACGCTGGGGGTTACAATCGCAGTGGAGGAGGCGGAGCCGTTCTCACGTTGGGGTGAGACTGACAGAGGAGGTGGGGCAGATAGTCCCCACCCTTGACACCTAGACACGCAGATTTGGGTTTGTGGAAATCAAAGGGAATATCATAATATCATTTAACTGCTCTGTAAGCACAAGGGATAGAGAAAGTTTCATAAAAGTACAAAGTTATAAAAGTGCGAGTTCTATGTGGTAAAACTATCGGAAGAAAAGCACCAATAACATCATTGGAAAGTTCCGCACACAACAAGAAACAATCGACGATTTCACTCTTCTCCGATTTCATTCATACACTTGCACGTCCACTTTCCTCGTGCTCAAGAGGGGCCAATTATGTTAGAAAACCAAGAAAAATTGCCTGCTTCATCGAGGCGAATATCGGCCTCCTCAACACCGTTTTGCGAACCAATAGCAACTGGGAAGAAAGTTCCTAGTTTTTGAAAAAGTTTGGCATTGGGAACTATGACGGGATCCGCTCCAAAGAATTCTGTGCCCTGTAATGCTGGAATCACAAAACGCTTTTATGCAGTATGATCGCTTATGAATTGATAAACTGAGTAGAATACTCTGATAGTCAAAAGTTCAAGAGATTGTACTTCGTTTTCCGGTGTCTTTTCTATCCATATCAAAAATTCAGCAAACGAGTATAGCTTTTTACAAATCTGTAGCACGCACTTGCTTTCCACGATTGTCTATATCCAAACACGGATACATATACGTGGAGAGCAAAGAACAGCAACATTCGCTGTGATGTTGGGCATAATTCAAACACTGCTCATTATCTTAAACATATTTTCAAACCATCCAAATTAGTGTTGGAGTTGGTCTGTTAATACTTTTCTACACAACTATAAGAAAGTTTTTTTACCGATGGCAGCACTTTTTTGAGTTTTTCTTCCGCCACCACTTCCGCACCAATTCCGAGTGATATGACGACGCTGGGTGCAGTTGCCTGTTTGAAAATTCATCTCAAAATGACAAGAAATGAAATGAAGCGATAATCTGGGAAGGGATAATCAAGTTCGAAACTTAGGAGGACTAAAATATCAAGCTCTTACTGCACTGTTCAGTATCAAAAATTTATTCTCTCCAGTGTTCCGAAATGTATATACTCCTATTTTCGAGACATTGGTGGTCAGTGTGCATTGTGTGGTGATTGTGGCGAAGTTGTCCCAAACCTTAACACAAAGATGATCTTAGTCCTAATATTTGAACTGTCAGAGACTGGCTGCTTCATAATTTCATAGCCGACACAAGCAACATATTTCTGCTGAATAGTACATTATGGAAATCTGAAAAAACTACTGGCTGCGAGAAAAAAATGCACCAAAGTGATCATTGCAGCTTGGTTGTAGAGAAAGATGCGCAAAAATTCTAGTAAAAGCTTTGAAGCTTCGAACGTGGATGAAATGATTGAAGTAAAATTTCCCACCTTGTCCGGTCTGTTCTTTATTTTGTCCAGTTGCGTCAAAGTACATCGTCTCCAATCCAGAAAAGCCGCTGTTACTGCGGAATCTGATGTCCCATCTTCAGAGAATGTGCGCATTATACCAACGATATATACCAATGATACAATCACCATAACGAGTACAACGCATTCAGCATCAGGCAACCTCATCTGAGTATCTTTTCATTTTGAGGAAGCCTTAATTTAATGAATGCCGAATGAATGTCGATAGAGCGGCAGTTACTACTAATCGATTCTTACGTATCATCTAAAAAATGCCTAGGTTTACGAGGGAGTGGAGTGAACAGCAGCTTGTCAATGTTAAGTAAGCTCATTGCATTGAATCAGCGATTAAGATATGAAGAGAAGAGCAGAATTCTTTATTGTCATCAATGAAGTCTTCGTTATTATCATTATACCTGTTCAAATTCGTAAACATGAGGGTTTTCCAACATAGGAATTTTGAGGCGGTCATTTGCGAGACGTGGCATTTTCTCAGGTAGCAGATTGCTTAATTAAACGCGCACCAAGAGAAGAACAAATGTTTTTCGAGACGGGGCGGACTCAAAGATTATCCTCTCTCTTCCTGTCGCTTCAATTTGAAAATGTCTTTCTGTGTATTTCAATTGTTCATAGATGTGTAATTAAGTGATTAGAAACACACCGGGAAGGGAATAGCAATCAGCTCCAGTAAATAGGCCTCTCTCTGTGCACTATGGAAAATATTGGCACGTTACTCATGACTATCCGGCTCCTACGTCTCGAGCTCAGCAAGTTATTTTTGACAATCGAGAAGTTAAACACAATAAAATAATTAGGTTCGTATCTGCTGACGTGATTGTGTCATCCAGTACAGCTACGACAAGCAAGATGAGTATGGGGAGGATGCAAGAATCTTGAGACCATTCTACGGTGTCTATAATGCACCTTCAATTTCTAGCGACTCTTTTATAAAGCGTTCAGTGATGCAAGTGAGAAGGTTAATTTGTGAAGCCACTGGACTAGTTGAGACCAGAAAACGAGAAAGATTCTCACGCTGTCAAAGACATCGGATAAGAATTGGAATTATGCAATAGCAAGGAAGGCAGCGGTGTTGCCATTCTCCTCAACAAAAGAATGGTCATGAACACTCTTATTCCTCGAAACAACTGAGGAAGCGTATCGGACGTTCACGTTTGAAGTGATTTGGATCAATAACGACTTTAATAAGCTTCGTTGTTCACGTACTGACATCAAGCCATGTCGAAGACGAGGCCACATTTTTCCATGAATTTGCATGATTGCTACAGATAAGATTATTCATTCTTCATACTCATCAATGTGTTTGACTGTAGATCCTACCCAGAACAGCGTTTGAAAAACGTCACATTGGAAACGATCGGTCAAAATGTTGCCAGTATAATGGAAGGATGTTTGAGCTTACAATAATCCTCAAAACCTGGCCTTTCAATCGACCAAATTTTAAACTCCCGTTATGGATTTTCGGTACATTCCCGCACACTTTTATTACGCCTTTTTTTAAGTGTGATATTGCATATCAGTGGTATACGTGCGCTTTGACATGCTACTGTCAGTAAAGGACGTTCGCAACTGGTGAGACATGCGAAACCATTACTACAATCAGCCGTCTGATGTTGAAACTAATTCTCAAATAAATGTGGTTGTGTTACATGCTATATTAATGCGCATTTCCCGCTCTATGTTCAGTTGCTAGTAACGCTTTAGTTGTTGTTTATTTTATATTTATTTTAGACCCCGAAAAGGATCTTGTTGTTGCTGTTTGAAACGTTGTTCAAAGCAGCAAAGACAATTCGCAATTTCAACAACGGATTTGCCCCAGCTAACGAAGGTACAGTGTAGTGGTGACTCAAGAAGTTTAACGTGTAAGCAGTGTTGAAACAAGAAGTTTAATGTACAGAGCAAATATAAGATATAAGACGCATCCATTAGGGCAAAAATTAGTCAACCCATATCCGCACACCTAAAAAATGAGCAAACATACAGATAGATTAATTATAAGGACATTACTTGATGAAATGAGTCGTAAATGATTTGTTAAAAGCTGATAAATCAGAATTCGAGTATGTCGTATGAAAACGCCCTCACGTTGGGACAGATTGTATTGATTTGATACGGCACTATAACAGCATGCAGTAACTCTGTGGAACAATTGAAGTTCCACTGAGGTCATGTCCACACCATTTTGCTTAAAATATCTCATTAAATCCACTTTTCTCTAATATCAGTTGTCAACACTGCTATGAAATGGGCATTTAATTGTTGCATCCTGAATGTCGTTAGCCAATATTATATATGGGAAGTGTCTGCTAAAGACTTCAGTAACGGCACCATCTGCGACTTGTAACGAGGGCGGACTACCTTGGCTAGATTACTGGTTATGGTGTACAGGTAAATAATGGGTGAATAGGTCTATTTTTTTCTTCACGGCAGCAATTGAGAGTTGAAAAGTTGCCATTTAGACCATGATTCAGAGCCTGTTTGTGCTTCAGCAACTGAACATAGGGCGGGAAATGCGCGTCAAAATAGCATGTAACACAACCACATTTATTTGAGAATTAGTTTCAACATCAGACGGCTGATTGTAGTAATACACGAACCGTCAATAGTTTTACAACTAATCTATCATAGCGATTCCAAACAAAACTACTTTCAAATAGTCTTTTTTGCCTTTTGTTGGAAATTACCCTCGTCCACCGTTAAAAGTTACGCTTTTAAAACTATGACAGAATGAATATGAGCATGAGTACAATGAATATAAACATGAATTGTTTCAACATCAACTTTTCAATAAACTTTAATTGAGCCTTTTTTCAGATTTGATATGCATATTAGTGAAATACTTAGGTTTCGAAGATTTCGCATGTCTCACCAGTTGCGAACGTCCTTTACTGACAGTAGCATGTCAAAGCGCACGTATACCACTGATATGCAATATCGGTTTCAGAACGCTACTGTTCCTACTAAGGTGTATAGGTACTCTAATTCTGCAACACAATAGGTTCTGAAACGTATCGTCAGGAAGGAAACTCAGTGTAACATCGCTCCATACAATCGTGACGAACTTTATCGATTTACCAGTCTAGTCAACTCTGTATATCAAATACAGATGTATGCAATTTATATACAGCTACTTGGCATATAACTGAGATGTGGTTTTTCTCCTAAGTTATAGCAGGAAGAAAATGAGAAAACAATTGTCTTTACAATGTTCAATCTCTTTCCGACTTAGTGCTTATGGTTCGATAAGAAAAAAAAAACTGTTTCTTGAGCTTTGGACAGTGACTTGTAACGAAAAAATCAATCGTGTATTCAGGTTTAGCAGGCTGAACTTTAAGACATTCACATTAGAAAGCTCACGCAAGTGTGAACCAATTCCACGACTGAGTACCTTCCCGTGTTTCAATCTTCGTCAAAAATTAGAAAACTCCAGTTTGAAGTGTGATGCCTATCATTTCGTGTGACTAGAAGAAGTCTACGGAACACCTAAATCATGCGCATAAAGGTATGGAAGTTCTTTGATGCCAGCATAGATTACTCGATGATATCTAGGATCATAGATAAGAAGTGAATGGAGAAACTTCTAAAATGCATAATCGATATTTTCCCAAAAAATGTTACGTCGCTTTTAAACAAACAATTGGTTGGGCACCTTTTGCTATTGAACAGGCATTTTTAGAAAGATTTTTTTGCCGCGAGCGCTTGAATATGGGAAAGCTCAGAAGGAACTTAGTTTTTAGAAAGGCTTTTTTATTAAGTCTTCCCACTAGTTTTGACACTAGAGCAATAATTAAATTTATTATTATACATAGGCTATCGGTGGTCATTTGATAGCTCGAATCTCGACATTTCTGGTGCTTGTAGAATTAACATTACAAATTCTAGAACTGCTTATCTGAACGCTCTATGTGGAGCGCTGTTAAAACAAAACAAAATCGTGTTCTGCAAGCGAAGTAGATAGCCTGCCACTCAAATGACATTGTAGGTTTATTTGGCAATGTGGAGTAAAAAAAATCTCTTGTAGATGTAGAAGGGTAGAACAAAGTCTCCTCTATGATTTTTACGCGAAAAATCTACAACAAATCCAAGAGATGGAAAAAATCTTCGAGGTTATTTAGGAATTTCTTCCATTTCGGGTAAACTGGGTAGGTTTTTTGTGTAATAGTTGCAAAGAAGACTTTGCTCTAATGTTCTATAGGTATAAAATGGTTTTTTGCTCCATCTTTGCCAAATAAATCCGGCGTAAGGCTCAAGCGACGAGCTAAATACTCCGAGTGCGAAGCATGATTCTCGTTTGCTCTAACTGCACCTTATATAGACCTTGAAAAATCAATGACTATCAGTAAGTCATGTAGACTATTGAATTTAATGTTCAATTCTCAAGTGCCAAAATTTATGAGAAGACCTGATGCAACCCAGAATAAATTCCTGTCTCTTGCGCAATGAGCATTGTCGCGCTTATAGTTCGCAGAGCAAAGCTCTCTTCTTAGATTACTAGCAATAATTTAATAGCGTAAATCCTCAAAAAATTATCCTGGTTTTTTGATTCAGGAGCTGTAGCTGGCTAGAACAGACTAATGTTTCACACACGCGTTTCTAATAGAAAGCACGCCTAGATATCCTAAAAAATCTGCTTTTCGTTCTGAATAGTGCCTTTTAGAGTCGGTAACTAGTCGATAGTGTATATTTCGGCTATTCCAGAACTGTGTTTGTTTTCTAGGAAAATCGTTTACTACAATGTATCGTGGAGCATGAGAATAAGTTTTAACAAGATGCTCACTGCCCGTAGGCTACAGTGTGAGTGGTTGTGGATCGACACGCGATCGTTTGACTGCGCAGGCGCTATTCACGAATGTAGTGCAATTTTGTTATTGAATCTAGGATATTTTTATTTTTAAAAATTCCATACACAAAAAGTATGATTGTGATGCCGTTCAACAATTCCACTGCGAGTTCATATGTTTTTAGTGCTAGGGCTGTTTATGTTCAGGCTGTTTGCGAGTTTTTTAGAGGAAAATAATATTAAATAAGCTCAAGAAATACTAAAGCAAAGGCATTTCAAACTTTCAAAACAAATAACCTAGAAGGCTCCACGATAATTGGACAAAACTTGTAAGTAGGAATTGAAATTTTGTTAGAAAAACACGCGGCGTATGTGGAACACAACCCTACTTTCCCTGTTGAGCTTCGCAAAAAAATCTTTCTAGAAACCCAGTATGCTTCAAAATATGCGAAAATTGCTCATCCGAACGGTCAATAGTAGTCAAAGGATAGCGATTTGCTGCGAAAAAACGTCCGATTACGTCCATCCTCATGAAATAACATATGAGATGCGGTTATGAGTATGATTGGTCTGATGAGAAATAGTGTTAAGTTTACATTTTCATTAGTATTCATCTATCAAATTCTCTGGGAGTGATCGTAACGCGGTCTCACACATGCACTATAACACATAGATAACATATTACATATAGACACGATCATAGATTCAAATCATCGCTCAAGTCTATACAATTGGCATCACTCTGGCAGCATTTCATCGAAGTCATCAAGGTGAACAAACATATTATATAGGCTCAGAAAATATGAAAGCCGACTCTATAGATTGGTGGACTTCGTCAAATAGCCGTAAAAGCCAGATACACAATCAATCAATTTTAACAATACGTATCGAAGTTGAATACCTAGCTTTACTTACGTACTGATTGATATTGAATAAATTATCCCAGAGGCCCCATATTCGTTAAAAGCTTCAGTTGAGTGTTCACTATATGTTATATGGTATGGAACAGAACTTTTGTTTTTAGTGATAAAGAAAGTGATATGTTAAGAAAATAAGAAAATAATGCTGGTAAATAAAAATGAGTTGAACAACTAAATGAAAATTGTCTCTGTGAACACTAATTATGTTTTATCTGAAGTTCTACCAGCATTTCATGGAGCATCGTAGCACTAGAAGTATGGACTTCCTTTTTATGGGAAAACAGTATTGGACGAAAATGTATATCCTTGAAAGAAGTTTGGAGAGAGAGAGAGAGAACAGGCAGAGTAAGAAACAAGGAAAAAAGCTTTTCAACAAGGTACTATGTGGCTTACCACTCTGGCGATGGAATAAAAAACGAATAAGCGGAATAAAAAGCCTACGTGAAGATTATTGAATGTGTAGTGGCACTGACTTTCTTTGCAATCTTTATCTGATAGCACTCTGAAAATAAGTGGAAGAATATAAAGATTTATCTAGAAGCGAATAAATTTTTGAAATGGCTAAACACATCCGGCGAAAGCGGCAAGAAGCTCGAAGCGTTGATGAGGAGGCGAAAAATGAGAGCACGAGTGCCGCCGCTTGCGGATACGCACTTTAGCCCTTTCGGTACCACAGTAGAAATCTCCGTGCATTGCAATTTGCAACCTATGCCCTATTTAGAAAGTTTTTCCCAATCGGAAAAAAGCGGATTTCTTGTAATTTTTCGGTGCTTCACGATTTTCTCGATGCGTCAGTACGCTTTTTGTGCATGGATGATTCATATGTGTGGTTATTAAGCTCCCTCTCACTATGGCATTATAGTATTACTGGCATCCTGTAAATTGTAATAAGTTGTACCAAATTCATTGTGAGATAAATCTCTTAGTCTTAGCTTAATTTATTGCATGTGAACTCAAAAGTTATTAAGGAGACTGAAAAGTAGAAAACATTGATTGAATCGTCAAAAAAGATGTTGCACAATGCATGCGATGCTAAGTCATCGATGACAAAATATGAAAAACCCTTGCGAGACCATGCTCTTTAGATGAGGAAAGTTTTTCCTCACATTTCCAGTAATCATTCAATAGCTCATATTTCGGCAATTGCCATATTCTACCTGGATCATGAAAGATATCTTTTTCATGCGCTGTAACAACGAAATGAAGAATTTCACACTTGGTTGTTTTTGTACTCTCGACTTGATCATGTGGACAAATTTTTATTCAAGGCTTAGAAGCCATAATAGCACGAATCATGATAATTCCAAGACTAAATCTTTGTTTTGAAAAACTCTCTAAAGGGTGCTGTAAGAGCGAAAAATGGCGTTTTTACCTTTGGACCTTTCTTTGCATATAAGAAAGATTTATGGCGTCGACAATTTTAAAACCTCGCGATAAATATTCAATATAATTTTTTGGGAATGTTCAAAGCCTTACCCGTGGTTGGTAAGCCAGAACTGCAATAAACATTCAATATAATTTTTAAGAATGTCTAGAGCTTTGCCCGAGTTGGTACGCCGGGGCCAAACATTCTTAAGAATTACATTAGATACTTATTGTGACTCTGGTGTACCAACCTCGGGTAAGGCTTTAAACATTCTTAAAAATTATATTGAATAATCGCACACTTTTCCACCGTAATTTTTTCCTAGGCGCTTACCAAAATCGTTTTAAGCGAGTCTATATTAGTGTATCGACTAGGTGAGACTTATTATCTCATTGAACCATACGGAGTAATCCACTGGGTTGAGATCCGACAAGTTTGACGGTCAAATGTCCTTTCCCCCAAAAGCCTGGAAAGTGTTATTGACAAATGGCAATCTGCGAACGGGCCGAATGGGCAGGAGCACAGTACTGCTGAAGCGTGTATACTTCGGCGCCAAAGTGTTGAGCACTCGAAAGCTTCAGTATGCCTCGTAAATCTTATTGCTGATAGCTGGCAACGTTCATTTTGCGTTTCTCTTGATGAAGACCAACAGCGCTTTGAAGTGGCGTAAATGTCAGTCAGATCATCACAGAGCCGGAAATTGACTGCGGCCTATGACTTTTGCTACTGCGGACTTCTGCTGACCCCTCTTGAGAAGTTTAAGCAGATTCTGGCGATTGTTGAGTGGTTCGACAATAGGCATCTTCTCATCCGTAAAAAACAGCTCCGGCAAACGAGCACCAGCTATCAAACGAATCATTCGGTGACTCTTTGAAAGGCATTTTTTTCCATCCTCTTGTGTAAAAAGTGGAAACGAGAGATCTTGTATCTGCGCAGCTTCAGCTTATTCTTGTTAGCATTCAGACTCTCCACTCGTTTATTCCGAGCTTAGTTAGTTTGCTCATTGACACTAGAAATTGTGTTGAGCTTGGGAAAAATCTTCTGATTGTTTTCGAAGTATACGAGGTAGTTTGGCGACCTTTTCAAGAGACGATCTTCAATTTTTCCACTCTTGAGAGTTTTCATGTCTCTGCAGAGACTTGTTGGTTTGAAACTAGTCGATTTCCACTATCTCGGCCGTTTTCAAGTCTTTTTCAACTCAACTATTGCGATACATTCGTTTTTGCGATCCATAACTCTGGCACAACTGAAAATAGACATATCTCGTAACTATCATTTGAGCCAACATGTCAGTGGTCTATTGAATCGGCTGACTTATAAAGCCCGATACAAGTGTTTCGACTTCGACGGTCTCATCAGTTGGGCGGTACACCTCGTCTTTAGCCAATCGTCTCCGGGAGCTCAGTCCCCTCTACTAAGAGTAGGTGACGACAAACATTTTACATTGTAAGTCAGGTGGAAATTATCACTGAACAGACAGTGTTGTACACTCGATTGCTCTTGGCTGGTATCGTTAATATATCATACCTCTCGTTTCGAGTGCTTTCTCAAGACCACGCTTGAATTTCAGCATATCTCGTTATTAATTCGTAATAATGTTCATAATTATGAATACACTTGAAACAAAAGGTATGAAAATAGACAAATAAATAGGACAGATTCTAGACCAATATTTAACAAATAATTTATCAAAATAAATGGCAGGATTTCTCTCGCGCCCTGTTTAATTGCTGAATGCGTATGGGCATATAGAGACAATCGGTGAAAAAATCAACTGATAATGAGGCCAAATACACTATGCGCTCCAGAAAAAAAACCTAATTTTTCCATCGTTGCTACGGCTCGCCAATGAAAACTCTCCGAAAAGCAAACATATTATTGAAACTGCGAATCTTTCAGCTTTCTAATGACAATAAAGTACAGCGAAAAACTGTGCTGGACGAGGAAACCCACGAAAAAACTCCTGTACTATCAGTGGTACAGACGTTTTTGAAAGAGTTCAATTATGTAAATCCACAGTCCTGTTTTGAAAACGCTCTAAATGAGAGCTATCCCTTGAGCGGTGCTCCAATACACTAAATATGATTTGAAGCACTAACTCCTTTCAGCATGGCAAGTTTGAATGCAACAGAATATTAACACACACTGCTGAGAATATGAAGGAGACGAAGACGTTGGAATTTCAGAGAAAACAAAGATGTTTGTCCTTTATCATGAGGAGAGAAATAAAAACGATCCCTGCCGCCTGGCAAGCATTTTTTATATTAGTGTTAAAATCATTCAGAAGCTTGAATTTCAGGCTAATGCGTTACATGCCTGTTTCTGGAAAAAAGCTCACATATAGCGCCGTAGCATTGAATTAAAAAACCTATGTAAATTTACACACGCTCTTCCTTAAATGATTATCACGCTTGTAGTGAATTGGATAAAACTCCTTCTTCAAACTGCTAAGAATTGTTGATAGCTCAAATCTTGTAGAATTGAACTTACTTGCTTACTTTCCTAGATACTTAGATGGTTCGTCTTCACTAGTTGTGCGAACTCCAGCATAAATTTCAAATGGTACATTGCTGATTGTGCATATGATACTCGTTGGTTTCCTGAAGTAATCTTGCAAGGGCGTTTTCAGACCTTCAGATGCCGTTCCCAAGGAATGGATTTCGGCCATGCGCCTTGGCGGCTTTACTTGTTGATTTAGAGATGGCGTTAGGTCGAAATCAAAAGCAGAAGTAGGGACAGAAAATCAACCGACCGCTTACGGATGATGTAAATGCCGAAATCCCAATTTATTAATTCGACTCTTTACAACACTGCAGCAAAAAGAATAGTTCTGTGTTCTCACACGCATGTTACTCGCAGACAGAACTTATTGTTGAATTTTGCATAGAAGTTCGGTAGCGTAGGTTTTAAGGATCCCAACACTGGACTTATTCTCTAGAAAGGACATTTCACTGCAGTGTGGCATGGAAAATAATACTGAATTTTCACATGCCACGCATTTGCTTGTGGTCCACTGTGTATGCTAGCCGTGAATCGATACGCGACCAACAGATCGCGCTGGCGCCATTCACATGTGGAGAGCATTTTTGTTGTTGAATTTATGATTTCCGTCCGCTCTGCAAAAAACTTAGGATAAAAAGTATGACTCTGATGCTCGAAGATCTCTTCTACACGGTCATGCTCTTGTGACTACAGCGATTTATGAGCATGATAGAAATGAAAGTGCACGCTGGGTGTGAAACAAAGAGAATACTTTCAATATTCATATATTTCAGTTACTACCAGACAATAAAAAAGAGAATGAGCTAATGTTTGTCGACGAGCTCTATTGTGGATTACATAATGATTTGTTGGTGGCAAGAATAGGAGGCTACTACATCAAAATATTTTCACATTCGAATATTTGAACAGAGTTCAGTGAAATATTTATTATTGTGAAACATATTCGCAGACAGTGACTACAGGTCCTCTTTATCCAAAATTCATACTATCTGATATTGCTTTTACGGTCATTCGGACGCATTATGTATGATAAAAATACAACTTCTGCGTCTATTTGCCTACACGGAAGCAAAAGCAGGGCCTACGGTATAAGGTCCCGAATTTTTCGAGAGAGATCGCAGCAAAAACAAGAAAAAGCGTAAGCACTCACTTTAGCTGTTGTTCGGCGCGATTCTTGTCGAAAACTTGTAAAATTAATTTGTTGTAGTATTTCAAATACGACTTTGAGGAAAAGGCAATATAAAAGTAAACATCACGACTGACTATATGCGTCGCACTGGAGAAAATTAGTAGTCAAGAACTCACTGCTTCATATGCTGATCAACTCTGTTGAGTTTTTTTCGGGTTCTATGATTGATAAGAAGTATCAACATTTAATTTTGTTGCCCATGCATCTCGAGGCTGATAAATTTACGCCACCTGGCATTATATGAGTCTATGACCGATTCTTTGTTACCCGCCATTTGACTTCTCAACCATATGTTTCTTAGCTGTGTTTTCGCGTATAATACTTTGATCTCGTCAAGCTTAGATTTTGACCAAAAAACATCATAGCAACATGATAACTGCTCTCAATACTCAGGAAAACGAGTTCTAAGCCCAGACAATACATTGGAGAACTGAAATGTGTGGTAGTGAAAAAAACTTGCTCATTTTCTTTTGTCTTCGAACTATGACTTTGAAGGAACACGCGGAATGATTATCTCTTGAAAATCACAGAATAGTTTTAAGAGATTATGACAGCGCGTATACACCTGAAGAAAGGAACAAAGATTCTAATTATCCTTATTGTAACTAATGTATTCAATACGTCTGAAATATAGAGGGTCGCTCTAACCTCTCGGGGGTTTCATTTTGATGCCTCCATTCCGGTTTCGTATGGATACGTAGGACTAGTACGTATGCACTGCTGTGCTGCACTACAGAGGGTGCAAAGCAGCTTTTACAAGTTCTAACACCATTTGTATGGAGAGAACTTCGATTCAAACATAAAATTGTTTGATTATAAATACTCTTTCCGATTAAACGATTAGCCTAAGGACTGATCAAAATCATTTCTCCGTCAAGTGCAGCCGAAAAAAGCTTTGAATATGCCCTCGATAATCCAAAATTTAACTTCTGTGCAGCTTACTTCGTTTCATAAGAACTAGTATCGAAGAGCGTGTCAAGATATAACCTGTCACATGCCTTGATTCAATCAAGTCAACAGGATGAATTTCGGAGTAGCCTCCAAAATAACAAGCTGAAACAGAAAGTTCACAAAGATTTAACCCGAAAAACTTCAGTAACATCTTCAGCGCAGATCAAAAGTCCTCACGGAACAGCCGAATGGGGATGTGTGTAATAAAACAAATGCAAGAGGTACCAGTGATCACTAAATAAATATGGATTAGTTTTGTAGAAAAAGAATATAGTTTACGAACTGTCCTTTTTCTATTAATACAGCTTGCGTAAGGCTGGTACTTCTTCCTAAAATCAATAGCTGACGTTTCTGCGATTTCGTCTTCCTCAAAACTAGCGATTTACTATACCAAACCAATTATTTGGTAATACTTTTCCTACATAACTGTGATCTAGGGCGAAAATTATCTCGAATGCCCACAGTATTTAGTAAAACCCATCGTTCAACTGTCTATACAGAAGTAGCTATATGTGTGTTGTCACACGCTATGAAAAAATGAACCATACTCAAATTGGAAAACCATTTTGCGTCAGCGAACAATCAGTATCATCAACAATCACCCTGTATAAAATGAGCACTGCCGAGTGAGGCACTCATCTGAGCGGTGCTATTTGATGAGATCTGCCTCGACACAACGAATACAACAACGAAGACGAACACCTATGTAGCGTCGGCTTGAATAAATCGACTCCCGAGAAGACGAACTGCGCCAAAATGTTGGTCGAGTGAATGAGCTTTCTATAAATTCCGTGTTTTCTGGCTAATCAAGAAATAATATGTGACTCGCGTGCTGCTCACGGCGCCATAGCAGCTATCCGATGTGCTCATATCGATATTTCACCGTATCGGTGCTCCCAACGTTCACTCGCACGCTTGATTTGACTGTACAGCACAACACACAATAGAAACTATCTAAGCTAAGATCACGTTAGAATCACAACAAATTATATTTTGATTGAAGCCTTCTCTTTCATAACAAAGTGCGATGCGAAGTGTAACCACAAAATGCTGAGAATACCAATCAACTCTGGAAACTAGAGCGATTTCGACCCGCTAATACGTTTATCGGAAAATCCATGATCTAAGATTACAGCAACAGCTTTTGGAGGATGAATGTTGATAGTGCTGCAATTGCTGAAAACTGCTAAGGAAAGTAAGGCAGCAGACGGTGGTGCAGTAAGTGACAGGTGAGCCGCACAAACAGTAATTTTTGATTTACAGCTACTCCTGACCCTAGTTCTGTTCGTAAAACATTTTTGTGGCTGTTAATGAAATGTAAAAATTAGAAAATAAGTGTTTTTTTTTGAAACCAGGAAATTGCCTATAATCTTGCGTTTACAAAGATCACTGCACTACTTTGATGACCCTCGAACTTTTAGGTACTACTGCACCGCGCATATGCTAGACCGTTTTAAGCTCGTAAATTGCAAAGCTATAATCTTAGGTTCTTCTCATTCTTAGAGTATTTTGGCACCAAAAGTCAACTTTGTCCTTTTAACGCGATTGCTACGCGAAAAACTGCGTGAGGAAGTTGTACTTGCTGGGCAGTGGAACTTATTCATTAAACGAATTAGTTAACTTATTCATGCTCTGATTTGATTGCACACCGGATTCATCAGTCCCGTTATCTCTCTGGAGGCGAGAAATTGGCAATAGACTTGTGGGGCATGTTCATTCTCTCTTACTTACCTCAGCATTTTACAGCCAGGCTGACTCAGTTGAACCAGGTTGAAACTATGTGACCAGGATTCAGATAATCGTGAATACAACTAAAGATTTCTTGAACACCAGCGAGTCCACACTTTGAACGTTGAGAAGCCTTCGTGAACAGTAAACACAGGAGGGAAATCCATTTAGTAAGAACGGAAGTCGTCATACTGAACTGTATGCCACAGTGCTCTCTCATTTAGGAATCTGCCTTTTTTCAGGAAAAACTGCAGCTGGAGGTCAGTTTTCTGGCTGCTAAACTCATGCGATTGAGAGTAGTGTGTCCAGATTGGAGATCTGATGTAGCCATCAGGTGAGAAACAATTTTTCAAGTGGAGTGATGAGTCATGTATGAACTGCAACCATTACAAATGGCTCAAAACTTATACTGAATTTGCTTCAATTTCCGCATCAACTGATCCTTTTTCGTCAGGCGGCATAAAAAAGTCAACCTTTTTCGCTGGGCAAGCAATTTTTAGTGGAGTATCAACAATCATTCGAAAAGCTCAAATCACTGGCTACTGCGCTACGTGCTCGATTTTTGAAGGAGCTTTTTCACAGCGCTTTAGCGAAAGGCTTAACGGCTTACGTTTGTGCTTCACACGCGAATATTTCTCGCAGGACAGAACTCTTCTCTCAATTATAAGCAGCCATCGATGGCGTATTTCGATCCCTTTCACTTTTTTGAAAAGATCGTTTCACTGCGGTGTGATAGAGAAATTATGATTAAGTATCACATACGCTGCGCACTAGGTTCTCAGCTACTGTGTATGCTGACCGTGAATCGATACCGCGATCTATAAACCATGCACGTATGATTCACATGTGGAATGCGATTTTTGCTATTCAACTGAGGATATTTCTCGGCTTTGGAAGTACATCGGATAGAGCGTATTACTTTGATAGAACAGGATTTTCTCTACACTTTCATAAGCATTTCGTGTTTTTAGAATGTAGTAGTAAGAACGCACAGTGAACGTGAAAGCATGATTCAACTCTGAATTCCCATGCTGCCATAAAAACGCTTTTTCAAGAAATTAGCATGTAGAGCAGTAGCCTGGAACTTAAGTTTTCAATTGGTCACCAACACTCTTATAAAAAGTTTTTGTCCAACGAGAGGTATTCTTTTCTTATTCAGCTCCGTCTAACGGAGAAACAACCGTCAAACAATGCATTTTCATCTCATTTCACGGTTCTTTCGGAGTAAATAACTGAGTCCAGTTTTATTAAACAGATACAAAATGGCTCATGATGAATATGATTGGCAAAAGAGGTCGTGTTGAGGTCTGCACTAGTGATTTAAGCAAGCAGATCAGAAATGGCTTAGTTTCAAGCCGACATCTGGATTTAACCAGCATAATCCTCGCTTTCACGTTCAATAAAATGGTTGCAATCAACAGTACCACATGCCATAAAATGAAATGATATGGAAGTGTTCTCGAAGCTTTTAGATGACCTTTATTTTGATCTGCAAAATCTGCTAAAGGAAAGAGCTCGTAAATTATTTTTCTAAGCTGAGTTGCCATATGAATCATAAAGAAAAGATCAATTTCAAAGCCTATAATATTCATAGATAGTCGATGTTCAGAACTAAACATTACAGCCAAATTTTTTGCTTTCAGCATCAAAATCCATTCACTTGGATACTTGAATTGTCCACCTTTACGAGATGTGCGGGCTTCATCACATTTTGAACTGGTTTTTTTCCGCGATTGTCTCCCACAACGGTGTTTTGACACGAAATGAAGCTGTTACGGAACACCGTGATGTGTAAATCACCGTCGGCAGCAACAGAGCTGATAAATTTTCCCACGAATGTTCGCTCAGAAGTGTAGGTGGTCGTCCTCGGAGACAGGTGTAATTTTGTGAAAGTTCACTCTACAGTTTTTTTTTCTATCTGTCGCCTGTTCTCCATACAGATACTCGGCTCGTTTGTGTTTTCTCGATTTATACTCTTTTAAATCACGAGTATGGGTTAGGTTTTGAAGATCTGAGCTACCCGAGTCTGCTAGAAGTCGTGAGAGCCAACTGAATACCAAAATTCGTCGTTCAAACATTTTGTGAGCTGTTTGAGTCGTTATGACATATTCGAGATATTAGCCTACGTCTTTGGTTCTAAGCAGGCGTTGGGAGTATTGTCAGTTCGAAAAGTCACTGCATATTTTGGGTCCGTAAATTGATCAATGACTTTTCGAGAGGCTTATGGGCAGCTCACGTTGCTTTCCCTCTTCAACCTGGTTCCTTTTTCATATTATTCTAGATGTTCTATGAACGCCTAAGGTACACGTGAGAACAAGCCTAATAATCGGAGAGCCTCCAGTTTGAATTGCTCACCAACGCACCATTGGTTTTCCTGGTTCGAAATCTTCATGTGACTTAATCGTAGTCCAATCTTCGTCTCCGCTTCGTTGAGTAGCTTAAGCATCGTCTCTGCCTCAGCAGTGCTTATGGAGAATATGATGTTGCCAACTGTGTAATATAATAACGTTGAAGTTCAATAGGAATTTTCCAGCAATGCATATGCCCTTCTCATTTCAATTGAGCAACTTCACCATTAAGAGCAGTGCGGAGGTGATTTGGATATCGTATTGCCTTCTCGAAACTCCTTACTAATTTGTATGTATATGGTCGATTAAAAATTGCTTTTTATGATGCAAACGTTCAGACAGTGTTTTAGTGTAAGACGGAGCGAAATTTCTGATCGGCGATCGCTGATAGGCCCACGTTCGTTTCAATGCTATCGAATGTTTTCTCACAGTGGATGAAAGTTTGGATCAAAGGCGAGTGGTTCCTTAGAAATTTCTATGATTTTCGACACGGTTTTGATTTGCTCCATACAACAATGCCCCCGTTGATATTTAGCTTGCTCAACTGATTGTGCCTCCTTCAATGGTCATAGATGCATCAATAATTATTTTTAATAAAGAGCTTCTAATGTACACTCAACATGCAAGTCGATCAGCATTTGAAATTCCTTCATCACTTTTTTTGTGAAGGAAGGATGTGCGCGACGCCTTTTATTAATCTGGATTTTTTTCTCTTTGACTGTAAGATGTGACTGAAAGGATCAGTGTAAAATTCTATCTCTAACATTCCATATCAAGGAGGAAAATTTTATTGATCTGGTCTCCATTCATCAAGGCTGACCATCAAACAAGATACTATATATGCTACTTTTTGCCGTTCTTTCTTCTTGTACAGAAGTAGATCCTCCTGCAAATCTCTTCTCTAGTTGGCATTTGGTGTTGCACGTGCTAAATGTGTTGTATTAAGATCAGCTTCAGCTTCCTTTTCTTCCTTAACAACTTTTTGAAGAGACGCATTTGGATTACCGAAGCTTCTATGATGGCATTGTATAATAACGGTTCTAGTGACGCAGAGCGGTCAAAACATTGGTCATTGTCTAGGAAACTCTACCTATGGCTCTGCGACTTAGGACGATGAGCTTCTGCTAGAACTTGTCAGAATGAATTTTTTTGACAAGTATGACACTACTTTCCCGACTCCGCAGAGATGAGACGCTTTGTGAGTTAAGCAGTGGATCGAACTTGACACTATGCTCGTACCTATCGACATCATTTCCACAATGCCGCCTGTCCCTCTAATTTACAACTTGTCTTTCAAAAAAGAAACGAAACGGATGTGTGGATGTAATGCCATTGTTGCTAGTAACATTTCTAAATAAACGTAAATATAATATCAAACAGATACATATTTTGAATAAAGGGTTCTTCTTGTCTTGAGTAATTAACTTCTTTCAAAGTAGCTCTTTCGCCTCAATTTCTGAAAGAGGAAGTATTTTGACATAACAATATTCCGTTACAAGGACTTCATGGAAGCTTCGGTAATCCGATTGCATCTCCAAAAAGAGGAGTTATCAAAGAAAAAAAGGAAACTGAAGCTGGTCCTAATGCAGCATATCTAGCGCGTGTAACATCAAATGCCAGCTAGAGATGAGCTTTGCAAGAGGATCTACTTCTATATATGCAGAAAGAACCGTAAAAGTATCTAATAAATCGTCTAGTCTAATGGAATGTCGTCGGAAGTCATGCAAACATAGTGTTTCGCTGCCAGCCTTGATGGATGGAGATCAGACCATTGTAATTTCTCCCCATGGTATGGAATGTTAGCGATACAATTTTGCACTGATTTCCTCAGTGACATCTTACACTCAAAGGAAAGAAGATTCAGATTTGTAAAGGACGTCGGCACATTCTTCCTTTGCAAAAAGAATGACCGTGTAATTGTAACTTCTGATCGATTTGCATGTTGAGTATACCTCTAAAGCTCTTCATGCAAAAAATCTTTGGTGCATTTAAGTACACCGAAAACTATTTGCTTCTCAAATGAGAATTCATCTATCACCTCTTCATTAATATTTATTCGCATTTCCAAAAGCAAATATTCTGACTACAATTTCCATTAATTTTATGTACGGCTCTTTAGCATTACCGATTATCGGAAACTTAATAAGGCTAGTGTGGAAATTTTTCACCCTTGGTGTGGATGATCGAGGCAAATGATCACACTCTCATTGAGGCGAAACCCCCGAAACGTCGGCCATGGTCGAGGCAACTGTAACTGGAGTTCTGAAACCCAGCATGAAGCGTTTCCGCTGAACTGCAAAGTGAATCTTTCCAGATAAGTCTGATACTATCTTTTTCAGTCCAAAACGATAAATTTTTTTGCAATCTCAAGGCAGCCTGCTGGTTTTTAGTGACGGGAGGGGGGGGGGGATGGGAAACGGATGAAAGAGTCGGCATCGCGCCCGATTCCTGCTCGTTCCTTCGCCCACTGGACTTTTTTTTACTTCTATTGGTTCTTCTTCACAGTGTTTTTTTCACTGTGCGGATCTCAGCACTTTTAGCATTCATTTTCTTCCTTCGCCTCTTCTTGAACGTCGTAGAATACTTGTTGAGCACCCCTTGTAGTCTCAAAGATGGCCTGGCTGTGATGTTCTGCAGGACGCTCGTTGTAGACTGCCGGAAGTGTTGGGGTGCAAGGTTTAGGCCGCGCGGGTCCCGGCGGGCATCACAACCACTCAACCAGGATGCTCTTCTGATTGAATTAAGAATTAAGTTTTCGAAACTTATGTTAAAATGAAGCTAAGGTAGGTCTTTTTACAGTGATGAGTTTTACAAAGAGGGCTCATTCACCGCTTGTAAATCGGCCACCAAAAGCAATAAAGAAATTTTACCTCATTTGGCAGTATTACGCCGGAGTCTTACGATGTGGACTTAGGAGCTTTTTATTATGAATTTGATATTTTTATTATTGTCCAGTTTTTTAGAATGTTTAGGAGTATTTTCCACAATGTTGTTGTTTACTATTTTTTATTGGTTTTGTCTTTTTCCTATTCCTATCCTAAAAACTACACTTTCGTGCTCATTGAGTCGATATTCCAAGCTTCAAGTCCAATGATGCATCCTTCTACTCTCGATCAGTGCCCATTTCGGTGGTTGATCAAAACGTGCTTCTTCTAGCAAGTTTTTGATGGACTTCGACAGCGCTTGTGGCAACATTGCTCTCCGAGTAGATCATATAACGATGTTTATAGGAAGCAGATTAGCCTTAAAGTGTCCCATTTAGTTCAACGGAACTAAAAATCTCCGAATTCACCATTTACATCTATCTAAGTCGAAAGTCGATACTGAATGACTTCACTCTACAATTGGGGAGCAGGAAACGAGCAGTTTGGGATTGAAGAACACAAAACAATGTGTACATGTTCACCTTATCTACGCGGCAATTCTTCTTATCTTATGTTCGGTGCATTACACTGCAGGTCTTGACAAATTTACAGCCAGTTAAACGAATCAACAATGAAGCATACTCAAAACCCTGACTGAATAGATAGGCTTTGACACTGTCACATGCAACACAACGCATTACATTGCAAGCAAATCACATTGTCTATGATCGCTTAGCTTCCTCTTACCATAATTGTCATAGCTGCATCTCCCATGTCATTATAGCATTACAAACGCACCCACCAATACCAATGCTTTCCGTCCAGTGCCCATATCATTCAGATTCAGATAGTGGTATTGCTGCTATCACTAAATTTGCTCACTTTTGGGTGTCGTCGGATCAATAAGTGTAGAAGCTTACTTATATTTTCATGTGCCCCAATTTTTGATCGCCGACTTCCACAGAATCACTTTTATTCTTATTAAACGGTAGTTCAGAAATTTCTCCGTAATTGTTCTACTTTATTGAACATTGACAGCACTATACTACGCGCCTTGCCTTAAAAACTTCCATTGATATAGGTCTTGTGGAGCTTAAGGAGTCATTCAGTTAACATGACCTTGCAGACTTTCTGATCTCTCGAGTTTAGCCAAGAGTGTATAGCCCATTTTGCCTTAATTCAACATATACTTTTTCTTTTCACATAGGCCTATCGTCTGTATGTTGTAATAGCCAACGTAGAAAGCTTTCAGATTTTTCAGATGCTTGCTGACCGCACTGAATTACCCAATGTGATTCCTGAAGATTCCGAGGAAAGCGATTACGACGATGTTCCACCAATGAAAGCACCACAAACTAGAGTTATGAGGAGGTTTTCTGAAGCTAGTTCTACCCGAAAGGGTAGTCCTTCTTCGAGCGGCCACAGCTCAACTTGCGCTTCCGAAATGAGAGAAAAGTGGGGAAAAGCGAAGTCTGAGCATTACGAATTCAAAAATCGCCTAACGAAAGAACCGGAAACTTTGGATGACAAATGCAATGTAGGAGCATACATCAAAAAATATTAGTGTTTTTCTCTATTTTTAAATGTACAGAACTGACAGTTGGCTTGTACGAGATTTGAGAAAGTCCTATGCTTTTTGCTGAAATCAACAATCTGTGTCGATTTAGAGTGATACGATGTGTGACGTATTCGTCTAACTAAGCTACGAGAACTTCACGCAATTACTAGATCTGTAGGGTTCCTTTTGAAATGGTTGAAACGTCATTTAGTCTTTAGTGGCTCAGAATGAAAAAGCTCTTAGGTACTCGCTTAAACGCTGAAAAATTTTTTTTACTTCTATTCCAGCTGCTGTTACAGATTTTTTCCATTAGCCTAAAATATTAATGCTTCATAATCCATCGACCGTGCGATCGAAAAATATTAGGTACCCAAATACGACTCTGCCGTTTTTTTATCTTGCTTTAGTAATAATAGGAACAAAGATTTGCAATTTATTCATTTTTATCTACCCGCTGCTAGAGGTAACATGATGTTTGAAAATACCCATTGATGCAGAGTGAGTGCAAACCTTTCGCGTTAGGCGGGACTTCAACCCACATCTCACTCTATCCGAGGGCGCCTGCTCCAACCCGTTGCCCTACTGACACCCGATTTGCTCACCACTCTTTCTACGCTACAACGCATCAATCTGTCTTATGCATATGATATGCAAATTCTTATCTTTTTTTTGGAAGTGCGTTAGAAGTACTATTTAGTCATAAGTTTTTCATATGCAAAGTATTTTATATGGTGGTCTCTATAGGACTTTGAAGATGACGTCTTTTGTAACTGAATAAGTCACTTTTTTAGTTTGCTAAGTTGTAATTTGAAATTAGGAATTTCAAGTTATTCCGACGTCGGGAGACTAAAGAAGGTGCGGAGTTAAATCTCCTAAAACCTCCCAGCTTCGCTCTTTTAGGTCGTTTTCGATTGATTTTGCAACATGATGTCCACAGTCATCATTCAACAAATATGCAAAGTTCGTGGTGTTTTGGTATTTTAACATGATTTTTGCAGTGAAAGAGCATGGTCTTGGTATCGTTCAATTGCGCATTTTCTTTCCAACACTTCCGTATGCACTTCCCTGTACTTGACTCAAGATGGAGATCGCCCCAAGATTCACTGATCTTGAGCGTCGCTTCACTAACCTCTTTCCTCTACGTGTCATTCGTGTATGAGTAGCAAGAGAATTTGATCCAACGGCAGCTCCATCTTAAAGCAATTATAGATAATTTGTATAATAAAATCATTCGCAAGAAAATGTGTTGTTGCGCGGTGCCAAAATCAAACAATTTCAATCACTTTAGGCCAATAATCGCAAATGGCGTTTTTCGGACATAAAAATCGTCATGTTCAAAGTCGTATGTGAATCATCACATCATATTTTGTACATAAAAAGACAAAAAAGTATATAGCGTTTCCTTTCTGACAGAAAAAATTGCATACATTTATTTTTACCATTAATACAGCAAAAAAAAAACGGCGGAGTCATACTTGTACACCTAATATGCTCCATCTTATCATCCAGTGAATATGATAAAATCAATCACTTCTGGGAGTCGTTGAAGGAGTGTGGCATTGGAGTGATAGTGATGTCGCCCCTCACGTGTACGGTTCTGTTTCGATTCTTTCCCGACCCCATTAAGACCTATGCTTTTGGCGAAAAAATGATCCCAGCTTTCTTTGTGCCCTATCACTTTTTTCAAGTCCATGCTGAAAGCTTCAGAGCAGCTATACTGAAACGTGAGAAGGAAGCGACGCGATCAGTATTCGGCGATAATCATGAAAAAGATTTGTGAGGAAGGAAATCACCAAGGAACAGTGCTGAACTCACAAGCTGTAATCGAAATTCATCCAGAATAAGAGACGTCAGGAAAGGAATTCGAATGTTAAAACTACTGGGATGCGCACAATAGATATCAGGAGGTTGTGCATAGTCAAGTATAGGCAAAGATAAAAATTTTCGCTTTCGATATCTCCAAAAATAGCAACAACGTTTCTAGGTGAGCCTCAATCGTCCGCGTATTGCTTCTGGAATCACTCATGAATTTCCGTGCCCAAGACTTCCTGACTCCATTGTTGCCAACATGATGAAGCTTTGTAAGTTATTTGAACAAAACACTTCTTCTATACTCAAAACACTGGCTTTAATTCAAGCAACGAAGTAGAAAATAAATTGAATCAGCTGCCATTCCATTTCAAAATGCTGTGCTAAATTAATTCGTTCGCCCTGCCAAAGAAACTGCACTGTCATATGAGTATGGACCTCGATGCGATATGGACATCATAGTGTCTAACTTCCACTTATCGGGATAAAGCAGTTTTTACATACTCTGTGAATTCGATAGCTAATCGAATGATGGTTATAGCGGGATAACTGACAAAAAACGTTTCCTGTACATATTAACTCAAAGAAAAAGTAGTTTTATAAGAGTTCATTTGTCGGAGAATTACCAAGAATTATGACATTCCGATGAGCAAGTTATATTCAAGAAATAAACCACTGAGAATAATCTATGCATATCATTTAGTGATAAAATTTAGTTGGCATCAATAACATTGTAAACAATATCAAGGAAGCAATACCATTATCTACTCTTCAACTTCCGACTCAGGTCGATTTTTTGCTTACCACTTGTTCTTCTAGGTGTATTCAAAACATCACAACAATGCAAAAGAGCAGTAAAAACATAAGAAATTGTGAGAATTATGTATGACGGCGGCTGCCAGCTTAACAGGGTCTATAGTGATATGTGCTCATGCAAAAGCCTGTAGAAGGTTGGTGGGTTGTGGCTATTGTAGCGATATATCGGAGAGCAATGGCAAAGCTGTGATTTCGATGGTGTAGTGGTAGCCTTTGCGGAACGCCTGGTTCAACTCCCCTGCGAGGTAGACTTTTTGCTAACCACTCAGTTGCCTTAGGTATGTCGTGAAAGCGTTGAAACAACAAAGTGCTTGGCTACAGATGCAGTTCCTGGCACAATATAGTCGAAAGCAGTCTTCATTCGTTTCTCTAATAATTTCACAGATGTTGCGAAAATAGTTTTCAGTGCATTTGTTGTATGACCAGAAGTTCTCACGATTCGGTAAGTAATTTCGTGACCTAGATGGAAGAATTTGACCGGGTAGAGGAATTACGCGGCATACCATTGGTAAAGGAAGAAAGGTCATGATTTTCGATCAAACCAGGTTTTCTATGATCCTTAACATGGAAACTGTGTAGTTCATTTGTGTACTTCGTTCAAGAAAACAGCGTGTATTATTGAGATACTCGCTATCGTTATCTGAAAATTGATTTATAAAACTTTTTTCATTTGTTTGGTTCTCTTTTAACCACAGAAATGCTACGACTACTGTAAGCTGTTCGCTTTGAGCACATGGAAGGATCTTATCGCTGACATACCAAAATAATTTCTTTATGAAGAAAATTTAACCTAAAATGCTCCATATTAACACTACGACGTGTCATCATCACAGACAACAGCCCTCTTCTTTAAACTGCGTCCCCTATTTTACTGCTTTTTAGCGGTGCTGTGATGTTACAATATCCAATGATGTTCAGTGACATAATATGCACATGAAAGAAATAGCACAGATATACCCATTAGAAAAATTGCAAAATTGCTCGGTTTGAAAATTTTGAATTCTCTTATTTAACAAAATAAGAGCACGACATCGGAAGATTAGATGGTTGATATCGATAGGTATCAGAACAACGCGGACTCGAGCTTATCTGCTTTCTGTAGCCGACGAGAAATTGCTCATATCCGGTTTGGAAATACACATTGAATAAAGTGCGCCTGCCATGGCTTTAGAACCTTACACAGTCCACTCTAACTTTGCAGGCGAGCCTCAATAAGGTGCTAAGAGGTTTATCTAGCAGTGGTCATAAAATAAGTGGGTCTCAGTCTCAGGGCGTTGTTGGATAGCCACCAATGTTGACAAATTGGAATTTTGGACACCCTACGACGAAAACCTGCTCGCTAGATTCCACGAATGTACCACTGCTGACTCCTTACTTAAGAAGTCATATAAGCTTGCTTCCAGCGTAGATGAATCAATGTCATATCACGCCAATTCTATCACGTACTTAGATTCATACCTTTCATGGGTGGCTAGAGAAAGTTATTGGATTTGAACATGAGTTGAGTTGCGGTTTATTTCGTTTACCCGGGAACAAATGAATATTTGACCTCAATCGCTAGACAAGGAAATTTTATATGAGTTCCAGTGATAATTGTAAAACTTAAATCTCTGGCTACAGCGCCAAATGGTCACTTTTTGAAAGTACTTCTCCATAGCAGTGTAGAATGCAAAATAAAATTATGTTTCATACCAGCTACGCACCTCCATTTTTACCACACGTATAATTCGCTAAAAGACGAAAAACATATGAGCGTGTAACGGAAGTTTTGTGGCATCTGATTCAATCTATTAACCTGAAATCCTTTTGTAGGGAGAAAAAACACCGAACTGAGTGATATTTTGCACCCCACATGTCTAACGCGTCAGGGCATCGAGCGATCGCTCCTCCCGTGCACAGATTAGCAGGCAAATAAGCCACCAAATGTGTGGAACTTGATGTTGCTTTACCTGCTACACTTCAGTGAAACGGTCTTTCCACAAAGTAACCACAGCATTGGGATCGTTGGAATTTACATCATCTGATGATCAGTAACAGTCTAGAGAAATAGTTCTGCTCTACGAGAAACATGCGCGTGTGGAACACAAAAGTTTTCCTTTTGCTGATGCGTTATATGAAAAGCTTTTCAAAAAGCATGCATGTCTTGAGTTCTTCGAGACTTGTGCTATCGCAGAAGTACTAACACTTCAGGAAAGTACTTTGTTGAACAAAATATAAGCGAGATAAGAAAAAAAACGCGTGGTTGTGTGAAACATAATTTTAGTTTGAATTTTATAGCGTTACAGAAAGGTATTCTTGAAGAAAACGGCCAAGTGCCGCGCTAGCTAGAGGTTCATGCCTATGAATGGTCATAACACTCCTATAAAAGTCTTGTCCAGCGAATGAAATGACACATTCATTTGTCCCCGGATATCCAAAAAGAACCGAGTTTCTACTTTAGGATTTTATTCTCAATGAGTATCGGTGATGGTTGAGTTGATGCTGGATGGGGAAATTCCGCGAGCGCGCGTATAGAATTTCACTACAGGCTGTCGTCAGTCTTTCTGAATCTGAAAAAATTTTTCCGGAGATATATCAGAATTTGCCGATTTGGGAGAGTTGGATTCCTTAGCTATCACAAAGCCTTGATTGGAGCAGACCAGCGAATATGTGACTAAGTATTCTCAATATATCACTTTACTTGACTCATATCATAGTTCTTTCTGTGAGGGTCCCAGTACTTCCGGCATTCGAATCATCTCCACCTTTGCTTGAGGATATCATATTCTTCACAAACCTCGTAGAATACTGTTCTAACGCGTCTTTTTACTTCAACCTTCGTCGAACAATGTCGAGCATGATTATCCACTTGATTACGAACCCTAAATGTTCATACATACATTGCAATTTTTAAACCTGATTTTAGAAGAGGTCCAGCGGCACTGTAACAACTAAGCCATAGATTTCAGCCATAATTAGTGAAGGTCGATCAAGGTTTGGCATTGTGACGAGGTTAATCAATAGAACAACCATGGCAAATTACTCTGTAGTGGAATGGGACATAAAATCTATGAATAAAAAGGTTTGCAACTTTTCCAAGACACTAACTTACAATTTCTTCGTCATCAATTATTTAGAGGACACATTTACCCTTTGATAATTTGGTACCATTTTTCATATACAAGACAACTTTAGTATGTGAATGAGATCATAACCCAACTGGATTTTATCTCAACGTTACGACATCGTCGAATCGGAAGGTGATCGAAAGCTTATGAAAGTCGTATTATTTTCTTAGAATTAAGAGGTTTAGTATTTATGGTTATTACATGAAAGACGAGCGGCTTTCAATTTTTCGGACATTCCTGCCGTCTGGAACTGTGGCTGACCACTTAAAAACTGCTCCTTTGCAGGAGTCTGTTGCTAAAAGGTAAAATCATTGTTTTATACATCTCACACAAATCTACTTAAAGTTTCTTTCTTTCCACTGTACTTTAGAGATTGACATCACGCGAATAAACGGAACTAGCATGCCGAGTAAGAGTACTCTAGTCAAATAATCGGAAGTTTCTTCTACTTTGGATCCTTGTAAACTGTAAAAATTTGCAGTTTTGCTGAAAAATTAATGGGCTTCACTTTCGAGGTTATGAGGTTATTCTCATAAATTTGTATCTCTTTCTTTCGTGAATTATGAACAAATTAAAAAAACTGTTTACCTTCAGCAGTCACTAGAAAACCTCGTTTTTTCTTTGCCTATTGATATTTTTTCAAAAATATAATGACATTTTGGGCACTTGTGGCGCGGTGGCTAGACGTGTTCTGCAGCACAGATGATCAGTCTGTCAATGGTCGATAGTTCGGTCCCCTAACTCACAGGTCGGCGAATATGTCTGGGAGGATAGAAATACTGATTATAGATCGACGAGTCACTGCGACTCAATGTAAAGAGCAGATGTGCATTCAATCGCCTTAAACGAAGCTCAAAATTGGAGACGAACGCACTCCTTAGGGTTTGATCAGCGCCAAAAGCTCTATCCTTTCTGATGACATCATAAGGTAGTAAAATTTACTGTGCGCGTTCCAGGACTTCTTGCGATTAAGTCGTTCTCCTTGCACTCGTCCTCCACGAAGACATTTCGCTTGTTGTTTCGGCTAGTGCTTGAGCATTTTGTCCACTCTATGGATGGATGTAGGATAAGGCTTCTAAATGTAAACTTTCAGGTTAGTCTTATAAGAAGGGGCCAAGCTCGCTCATGATAACTTCTGTCGCTATCCATTGCACTGTCTCTATTCCAACAAAAATTTATGTATGAAAAATGAAATTTCGGTGTTACTAATCCATATGCAAAAACTTTTGATATGTGGAACGGTATTCACGACAGGATCAAATGGCACAGGTAAAGTTGAAGTCAAACGCGCACCGAAGTTCGCCATTTGCCGTTCCTAAGCCGAGCCGATCGAAGTGTTATCGCCTCAGCTTAGATGGAATTGAAGTAAAATAAGCTTGATCCTGTTCCTTATATTATGAGTCGGGTGGTGTGCTAATTTTAGCTTCAATTTAGAGTCGATGGAAGAACTCGCGTTGAGGAAAAGTGTACTAGACGGAGTTTAAGATCGCGAGCAACATTAACGTCCATGCGTGTGCTCGAAAGCTATCTCTGATTATTCATATCTGTCAGCAAAATTCTTTAATAATTGCTTATATGCGGAAGCAATGAGTCGCAAGAGTAGGGCATAATCTACCTTCTGCTGAACCTACAAAGATCTACTGGTCAGCCTTTTCATGAAGAATTAGAATGAATTTGAAAATAATCACTTATGGAGAAATTGAACAAATTTGAGGTAATTGGAGATTTCTCAAATGACGCGATTGCTGAGGATGATGAACAGAATGTGATGGTTATTTTAAGCCATATTTATACCCAATCATATGAACATAATGCATAGAAAATCAACGAGCGTTTATCAATCGAGTGATACTCACTATATTCGACTTCAAACATTACTAAAGGTAAATGAATGCACATCTGACTAAGACAACTAACTTGCCATGGCCTAGCGATGTAAATCAAAGTTGCTATTCTTCTAGCCAATCCTAAGACTAATTTACTATTTTCGAAGGAATGAATGGCTTGATGAACTCATGACGTGGAATCGAGCTATTGATCACGTTCTTATCGATGCACCCGAGCAATCACTGCGCTATTTAGGTGTTTAATCAATAAAAATAAGAGAGAATGTTCTATCTTAAGTTTAAGATGAAATCATGCTTTGGTATTCTATTGGATTTTGTGTATAGATTTGTGCGTCTTAACAGCACTCCATGTAGAAAAAAATCTCTATGGGACCGTAGCATAATAGTTGTAAATCCTCGCAGTATGAAGAAACTCCACAACTTCAGGTATTTTCGACACCTATTGGAGGCGCTCCAGTTTCTCCACGAACGCAGTGTCACTCATGGTGGTATAAAGAGTTAGTTATTCTGTTCACAACTGATTCAACACATCCCAGAATATCCACTCTTCACATGCCTTTTTTGTAATCTATCACGCCTTTTAAACAAAGTGCCTGCGAGAATCCTTTGGCGAGCTTTTCTGTATAGTCGCATTCCTAGCACCACAAATGTGTCTTTGAATGTCTAAGCGTACAAAAGATAATCTTTGAGACATGAGGTGCAAAATTCAATAATTCTAATCTTCAAGCACTGGCAAGTGTAAATGTGTGCTAGAACAAATCTATGTTAGCTGACCATTTCCATCTTCTGGCCATGAACGATCAAAAAACTTCCTTGTGTTTGTTGGAAATTCCAGGAAAGATCTATAGTGTAGGAATGAACTATCGAGGTTCACTGGGTTCCGGCAGAGTTCATTAGCAATTCATGAGGCTATAGCTTTAACAGAGAATGTTCCCTCTCAAAACTAAGGCTGCTTTAATCAATTCATGCGATGGTAGCCTATTTTAAACGATTATTTTGACTTCATCTCAAGTTTTGTTTGTTTTCAGCTTCTAATATGCTAGTGACACTTTCTGGCAGCATTCAAGTCACCGACATTACCTTACCACGTTAGTATTATAGCTCTTCTTATTTCATAGAGTGACCAAATCAAACCTCTAGCTCTAGAAGTTTCAGATAACTCCGATGAGAGCATTATAAGGCCCTTTTTGTTTAAATTTCAGTGTTTTTCCAAAATTTTTCTACCAAATAGTAATGTTCAAAGCATCGTATTTCATCTATGTCACAATGATGCAAAAATTATAGTAATAAAAATTAAGATTTCCTGTGTCAAGATAACGCGGCCGCCGTGGCCGAGTGGTTTGATACTCGTAGCGACGTGCACTAGGCAAATTCCATCCCAACTCTCTGTGGCAGTCAACAACGGGCGCCCTATGGAACACCACAGTCAGGGTATCTTCATGATTGCAGAGAGATGTGCTCAGCCAGTATTCTACGACGTTCAAGAAGAACGAAAAACGAATTGAATGCTAAAATTACTAGGATCCGCACAGTGAAAAAATGCACTGTGAAAGTGGATTTAAAGTGATTGAAATGACAAGTGTCAAGACAATTTATTAGCAGGAATTTCAAGGACATTTCTTAAGATTCGCCAGTACATGACAAACATAAGCGCCGAACACTTCTTCATTGTGCACCGGAAATGTTCAAAACAGTGGATTCGTGGTTAGAAATCAGTCCACCTGCTGACATTTGGTGAGAGAGCGCGAATTTGGCAGAGAAGTGTGTCTATTTTTAAACTAGAACGTCTGCTGTAACTCTTTCTTGTTTAGGGCAGCCGGTTGCGTTCTCGTGGCCATGGTAACCCGATATGCGCCATTTCAGGATCATTTCTTATCACTTTCGACTTGGGAATTGCACGAGGTGTGCGAAACTTAGCTAAATTCCACGTATTGTAGAAACAAGCTTTCCAACGTTTTTTTATGAATTAAAAAGCCTTTGCAAATGACGATTATCAGAAAAATTAGAAGAGGCGAAAATAACTTTGTCCTTAAGAGGGTAAAAAATGCATCCCGATAGCTGAAAACTGCCAAAATTTTTTACTGAGAAGAAGTACTTGCCGACAACACTGAAGTGCGTACTTACTTGCTGTAAGTGAGTCAGATTCTCCTTCAAGTCACTCAGCTGCACCGTATTACTACGATTCGCTGTGCCAAATCTGCTCAGTCGAATTCGTATTCGCTGAATTAGCCTCTTATGCAAGCCTGTGCAGTCTGTCAAGTGGCAACGACTTATAAATACGGTCCACTGCAGTGGGCTAACTCATGCCGCTTTTCATCCACAACTGTCCATCTGCTTAGAAGGAAGTGCAAGTCTGCCGAAGCAGAGCCGGGAATTCCGTATTCTAAATTCGTTTACTTATCCAATACAATTCACTGCACTCATCATTAGCTTTTACATGTGCCAGTATTTATCACTAGAAGCATGCAGAGTTCTGGTCTAGTATGCATTTTTACATGAGGTCATTGGTTTGACACTGCACTTTTAGAATTGTAAATCTTTCTCCCAGGTCAGCAAATTCGTAGCAAACTTGATAAAGAGGAATAGAGCACTGAACTGATATTTTTGCAGGTCACTGCAAGCTATTGTAACGGATAGATGTGCACCATAAAGACACTAAAGCATCTCTGCGTTGTTTGATGAAGTGCGTGCGCATCCCTCAAAAAGTGATCAGCACCGAGTATCTTATCATTTATCCTTGCTCAGCATCGGACAACATACGTCACGTGATAGAGTCCTGTGATAACCTTTCGCGGCCATTATCACATCAATGGAATTCTTTCTTTTCGGAAAACCAACTTGATACTTTTAATCGCAATTCAGTGATCGGTTTTCAAAATTTTGTGTGAATGGTTTTTCAGCTTCCCTTAGATCAACAACTTGTTTAAAAATTAGGATGTGCATCTACGTCTGTCAATTTTGTGCTGTTCAAAGCAAGTAGGCCAGTTAGACGCCAACACACCTATAGTAAAGTACTTATGTTATCTCTCTGCTACAGGAGAGCTTTTATGCTCCTACTATACTTTTTACTTTGCTGAAAATCTTAATTACTTTATCTTTTCGTTGTTTGCACCTACAACGTTCTGCGTATCTAACTAGATTTCTAGAGAATTCTCGAAGCTCATCAACCTGGATCACGATCTAATCTAAATTACGCGAACCGAACTTTGATACCAACTTCCAGTAAGGACTTTGCCGATATCGTTGATGCGACCTATGAGAAAAATCCGCTTAACAGGCCGCGAGCGTCAGAGGTATTGCCTACAACGTGAACTAAGAAAACGACATGCAATTAATATTTACTTTAAACTGCTCACTGTAATGGCATCCAGATATTTTTGATAGGTATCCGCTTTTCCTTTTCCAGGTTGATAATATTCAACATGCATGTGAAAACATTAGAATTGGTCAATTTTTGAAAAGCACGATAATTGTGTATTGTCGGTCATAAACAACATAATAGCGACTTGGATTTGAACACTTTTGAGTTATGACAAAAATCGCCGCCTCAATTAACCTCCAATTTCCAGCATATAAATCCGTCTGACTGCCACTTTCTATTCTATCCCTAATTTTTCTGCTCATTCGTGAGCAGATATACCAGCCGTTTGTCAGACAACCTGCATACTTCTGTATTAGAGCGACTTCGCTCACGTGCGAGTCTTAGTGTTGAAAAATCGTTCATAGAGAAATTCACTTTTTTGCAAAAATTACAAAAAGATGTAGATTTTACAGCTGTTGGAGCAATTCTTTGTGGGTAACAAGTCACGAACGACGTCCAGAGTTTCCCAAGCATCCGTCCGAACACCAACAGGATCCCGGAGAGGATGTGAGGCAGCAGAAATTCAACGGCTTTACAGCGATGAACCGTGAGTATTCGTTGAAATTGTCATTTTTCGAAATCACTCGACATCCTTTATGTATTGTTCACCGCTTATTTCAGATTAAGTTTGACAACGAATGAAGCAGAGAAAACTTTACTAGAAAGACTGCACGAAAATGCAGATCACGATGGTAGTTATGGCAAGGTGATTTCTGACCGTTAGTTCTACTTACCATCGTGTTCTCCACTTATAGATCTAATGTTTAGAAAGAGATAAAGTGGAAATTATGTTTAAATTTAGGAGTGCTTGAGAAAAGGAGTTTCTTCTCGCTTTTCGGTTAGTTGCTAAAGAAAGATCCACAGTTATCGATGGACTTTGAGATGCTAACCAGAAGTGGTTATGACTTGGAATTCTTAAGTCCAATTATGGAAGTATAACTAGAGCACTGGCTAAGATTAAAAAAAGTATTATAATAAGATGAGCAGTGGGTAACGTCTCTCATTACATTATAAATCCTTGTTTGATATAATTTATCGCATTCCACCATCTTTTCATTAATTTTAACTTAGTTTTCGATATTTTTCGCATTTGCAATCCTTTTTGAGCTTCAAAATTAATTCGAATCGTTCGAAATTGCTCGTATTTTGCCTTCTGCGCTTATGGAGAGAACTGTGCTCGTTCAGCATATAGCGTCGTTGATATGAAAGAGGAATTTTTCAAATATTAGCTGAACCCACATGTAATTCGGGCACCTTCTCTTGACAAAATGAGCTGAATAAATTATGTATAGAACCTATGAATGCTGGGTCATGTGCAAAGCTATCAAAGTCGGACGGGAGTTGAACCTGCGCACCACCCTTATCGAGCGCTTGTGCTACCACTACACATTCGAGGACGCTACTCTGCTAACACTCTTTCTTCTCTGCTATCGACCGCTCTTTTACAGGCCCGCTAAAAACGAGATAATCTGGTAAGGATATGACTTGTTTTGAGCCGATAGGTCTAAGGCCATATAGGCGCCTATTCCGTTATTTTGGGACTCATCAGTAGCACCCTCCCTCGGTTCCGTCGATCCCTTGAGGCCAAATAATCCTCTGAAGGAATCGACGGCGAGTAAAAAATAATCACCCTATGTCGGATGATTCTTCTTCCATTTGAGTGTCTAAACTGTCAACAACCAACCGCCCACGCATTAGTCAGACAAGCACATATCGGCATCAAACACATGAGCTCAAAATTAACGAGTATATGCAATCTACAGAAATTTTTGTGAAAGAGTAGTAAGATTGGCACGTGTGGCGACGAATCATTCAATAAAGTAGGTGAATAAATGTACGAAAGGTTTCGTAGTATTTCAGGTATTTCAGACACTCAAATAGGAGTGATCTGTTCATAGATAACATTTTGCAGCTTCTTTAGGGACCTGTACGGACCTATATGAGATGGTACGGGTCGCGAATTATTATTTTCGGGCTCTTACTGCTCAAATGGGTTGCGATGGTGGTATTGGCCGCTCTGTCGCTTGGATTCATTGCCGGGTCTGTCTTACTCGCCATCTATCTAATCTACAGCGCCATCGGAGTTGTCTGCCAGTGCCAGCTTAATGAAGGTGATAGACAACAAATTTAAACTTCAAAATCTCTTACCAGGACGTTTTTACATTGAGCAATGCTCCAGAATAATCAATATGAACGGCTTAACGCTCAATTGTGTAAAAAAGAGCCCCTTTCTGAGAGCACAAATGACATTCCATCTCATTCATTTACATATTTCAAAGTTCAACTTGTGCCGCATTTGAAACCAAAGAAGCAAATCAGTTGTTTCACTGCATTGAAAACCGTGCCAATATTGAGGTTTCATTGTTCTCATCGCACTCATCCTTCTACCAATCATAATTTTGCTAACGACATTATGTGTGAATAACTCTTGTGAAAAGTATAAGCAAGCTGAAGAGGACGGTAGTTTGGAGAGATGCAGGTGGGTGGCGATCTGAAATTTGCAACTGTTTATCGAATCTAACACCTTATTGCGGTCCGAGTGTAGCGTTGTGGCACGCATGTTTTGCAGGCATATGTGGCCTTTGATTCGACTCCGCTTAGGTCCGTCAACCTTTCATTCCTTCAGGGTTATTATGTTTCTTGCCTGGAATGATCGTAGCATCGAAATGAAACGCCGTAGGTCACCGAAAGTTATGCAGACTAGATATGCTCCTCACTATGTGAGTCCTGATAGAATTGAATGCATGAAGCATTCCTCTGACAGTGATCAACGTCGTATGCACTATCCCTTCATTCTTTATAGTTTACTCCCTCTTGTAAATTCAACCATTTAGGTGTTCCTCAAAGAAATGTCTCTACCAAAAATTGACTAGCCCTGCTGTACTGTACTTTCCAGATGATTATTATTGCAATAATTTGTAGGTACGTCTATCCACGGCCAGACGATGATATTATTCTTTGTGGCATTATCGTTGTGAACGGCAAAAAAGTAGAGCAGAAGTCCAGCAATGTTCGCCGTAAGGTAAGCTCATATTCAAAAACATTTTTTATTTTCAGAGTATTTTTGGAGCAACCATGAATTTGTAATTTGAGGTAACTTATTCCAGACGGCTACCGAGGAGAGTGACCTAACAGCAGCAACTAATCTTCCGAAAGGCGCTTTTGTTCGTGGTGTTGCCAGAATCGCTTAGTCTAAGCGTACAGGGCGACAATCACACGACCATATCTTCGCTACCAGACGCTGGAAGATTGCGCTCCGGATTTGCATAGTTTTTTTAGACGATAAGTTCAAGCTGATTGCAAAAATCACTATGAAAGTGATTTACCGTCTCCTATATCGGAGTCGATAATAAATATAGCGAAATGAACGGTGGTACATGCTTTCAAATTTCTACAGCAATACGTAAAATTGGCCTCTGGTGAAATTTGTTTGAAATTTTACTCATTCCACAATTGAAATCGTAACTGCGTAAAATAAAATTGATCACATCGTGAGGTAGAAAAATGAAAATAAAAGTACAGTAGGACGACATTCAATAGATGAACCAAAGTATACAATTCAAGTGTGGTTAGTTGTTCAAATACTATTCTGAAATGATCAGAGAATTTCAACTATCGAAAGAGGTATAGAAATTACTATGGTGATGGCATCGGCAGTTTTCAAAAGGTTACCAGGCGTTCATAAATTTTCCCTATAAGATAACAGAAAATTTTTTGAAGTAAAGGGTAAGTTATGTAGTTTTTTAACTTACAGCTTCTGCATTGTTCATGTCTACTAATATGATGTAAGGTCACATCCATTGCGCTCAAGTAGAACAATAAATGAATGTTGCACACGTGAAGTAAAAATAACGTTTTGAACCTCTGCTAGGTCGTGACTCTTTTTTTAAAATCTTTTGTGGAGAGAAGGTTTACGCTTTGTGCTTTCACTGGTGCTGCTAAACGGCAATTATAATGAGACTGAACCATAGGGTATTTTCCGTCAACTTCTTAATATGGCAAAGGCGCCAAATCCTTTGCACCTAAGAATTCAGCAGTCTCAACAAAATGTTTTACCTCATTAAGAGTGATTAGTTAAACGCGATAACTTTCAATTCACAAAAGTATCACCTCGTTTGATTTTTATTTTTTTCTGTGGTCTCAAATTTATGATGGGAAGCTGGTCAATAAACGCGGTTCTTGTCCGCAAAGAGATTTTTTTGTACTATCGATTTTTGTTGAACTGAGCAGGTAGAGTTTTGCAAAAAAATGCTCTCGGAAAGGAGAATTCGGTCCCTAGATTGACAATAATAATTTTGAATCTATAGCTGTGCGTGGCCAAATATAAGGAGACGACAATAGTTGACAGTGACTTCCTAAATATGTATATCCAGAAATAGAGTGAAATTCATCTTGGATAACTCGCTCCCTTGAAAGGCGTAAAATGAAGGTACTCTCTAGGGGACATACGAAGTATTTTATCACACTCTAAATATATTTCCTATAACACAAAATTTTTTCGCAGCTTAGCACGTTAAGTATGGCACTTTTCCATGTATGCTATACAAAGTGAAATTAAATGAAATCTGCCGGTATTTTTGGTTGGATGCAGTTCAGCATTGAGCAAGTCCTTCTTCGAGAAAATCGATACCATTTTCGATTCCGCTGTTGATTACCTACAATTTGAAAAAAAAGTGTTGAATGAAGTTTGAACTATATGCCAACGAAATAGACAAATAAAGTTGGTATGTTTGTGATGATAGTGAAGTAGAAAGTGGGAGGCACAATCAAACCAGCTGCACGATTTGCTTCTGTTTATCGTAATAAAGTATCTATGAAGTCAAATTTCGTTAGTACTGCTCCGGATGTCTTACTTAAGGCGGGCAAAAAGCATATTTCTATACTAGCTTTTTATTGTTGCGTTGATTCTAGAAAGAAGTTGCACAAGAAGTGCACACTTAGCTGCTGCATCAAAGTTGCCAACTGTTAGGACTGAAATGCTCACAAAAGCGTGTTGGACTTTACCTCTACCAAATTCTTTGTGACTTTCACTTGCAGAACATGACCACTACTAACTTTCTTTGCTATTTACAGATTTGAGTGAGAACTATTTGGCTAATTGGATGAGAAGCAAAGTATTACTGTCATAATCGCAAGGCCTACCCATTGCAGCTGCTGGTGTCACAAGTTCACGCCCCTCAAGCTGCTCTTATGTCATATCTATACTGAGTGAACCGAGTAAGAGCCAGAGGAATTCTAATTTATGTCTATAGTGCGCATTGCTTAATTAATATTTACGCTCGTTTGAAGAACAAGAACTTAAATTACTCTTCTAGGATATATTGTGGAAAAATCTGTCCGTTGGCAAACTACTATGTCTTATCGTCATGGGCTTGTCGCTTATATTCATCTGCAAAACAAGGTGATAAAAGGAGTTATCCAGCGGCTGCAGGGGTTAGGATGAGTGTAGATTAGAACTGTCGTGGTTCTCTATTTTCATAATGTTGAATATTTTTAGCACCATCTATATAGTGCTCTTGATAATGCTAACCGATTTCTAATTTTCTTTTGCATGGTCACAAGTTTCTTAGACCTATTTCATACTCTTCCATTGTGGAAAAAGTCTACAAACAAGGAAATCTTTGTTCTATTCACCAGATCCACCACAATCTCTTAT
>JAHQIW010004908.1:0-12978 GCA_019055375.1 Parelaphostrongylus tenuis
TAGCGTCAACCCTGGTTCGAACAATGTCGGGCATGATTATCCACTCGATTACGGACCCTAAATGTTCATATATACATTGCAATTCCTAAACCTGATTTGAGAAGAGGTCCAGCGGCATTATAACAAGTGAGCCATAGATTTCAGCCATAATTATGAAGGTCGATCAAGGTTTGGCATTGTGACGAGGTTTATCAACAGAATCACATTCGGCGGCATGTTTGCCTGCTAATCTGCGGATCTTCCTAAGAAAAGAATCTCAGATCAATAGATTGAATCAGGTGCTACAAAATTTCCTCTACATGTTCATATGCTTTCCGTGCTTCCAGAGAATTATAAGTATGATAAAAATGAAGGTGCGTAACGGGTATGAAACATAATTTCATTTTGTATGCTACACTGCTCTGGAGGAGTACCTTCAAAAAGCGGTCACATGGCGCTGTAGTTAGAGATTTAAGCCTTGCAATGATCACTGGCACTCATATAGAATATTTTTTTCCAGAGATTTAGGTGAAATATTCACTTATCCATGGATAAACGAAATAAATCGCAGCTCAACTCATGCTTAAATCCAATAACTTTTTCTAGCCGCCCATGAAAGGTATGAACCTGAGTACGTGATAGAATTGGCGTGATATGACATTGGCTCAGCTACGCTGGAAGCAAGCTTGTTCGACTTCTTAAGTAAGAATGAGTCAGCAGCGGTACATTCGTGGAATCTAGCGAGCAGGTTTTTAATCGTAAGTTATCGAAAATTTCAATATTCCAACATTGGTGGCGATCCAACAACGCCATCGACACTAAGACTAACTTATTCTGTGACCCTTGCTAGACACACCTTTTAGCACCTTTTTGAGGCTCGCCTACAACGTTAGAGTGGACTGTGTAAGGTTCTGAAGCCATGGAAAACGCACTTTATTCAATGTGTATCACCGAACCGGATATGAGCAATTTCTCGTCGGCTACAGAAAACAGACAAGCTTAAATCCGCGTTGTTGTGATACCCATCGATATCAACCATCTATTCTTTCGATGCCGTGCTCTTATTTTGTCAAATAAGAGATTTCAAAATTTTCAAACTGAGCAATTTTTCTGATGGGTAAATTTATGTTGTTTCTTTTATGTGTATCCATATCACTGAGCATCATTGGATATTGTAATATCACAGCACCGCTAAAAAGCGGTAAAATAGGGGACGTAGTTTAGAGAAGAGGGCTGTTGTCTGTGATGATCACTTGGAAACATCGTAGTGTTGACATGGTATTCCAAGGTAGATTGTCTTTATAAAGAAATTATTTCGGTATGTCAGTGATAAGAGCTCTCCACGTGCTCAAAGCGAACAGCTTACAGTAGTTGTAATATTTCTGAGGTTAAAGGAGAACAAAACAAATGAAGAAAGTTTTATAAATCATTTATCAAGTAACGATAGCGAATATCCCAATAAAACACGCTCTTTTCACGAACGAAGTGGAAGAATGAACCACGCAGTTTCCATGTTAAGGATCATGGAAAACCTAGTTTTGAATCGAAAATTATGACCTTTCTCCCTTTACCAATGGTATGCTGCGTGATTCGTCAACCCAGTCAAACGCTCATCTACGTGACGAAATTATTTACCAAATCGTGAAAACTCCGGAGATACAACAAACGCACTGAGCACTATTTTCTCAACATCTGTGAAATTATTAGAGGAACGAATGAAGGCAGCTTTCGACAAACCCTACCTCACAGGAGAGTTGAACCGGGCGTTTCGCAGAGGCGTGCGCTACCACTATATCATCGAGGTCACAGCTTTGCCATTGCTCTCCGATATATCGCTATAAAAGCCACAACCACCAACCTTTGACAGGTTTTTGATTGAGCACATATCACTATAGACCCTGTTAAGCTGACAGCCGCCATCATATATAATTGGCAAAAATTCTTATGTCTTTACTGTTTTTTTTTTGCATTGCTGTGATGTTTTGAATACACCTGAAAGAACAAGTGGTAAGCAAAAAATCGACTTGAGACGGAAGTTGAACAGTAAATATTGGTATTGGTTCCTAGATATTGTTTGCAATGTTATTGATGGCAACTAGATTTTTATCACTAAATAGCATGCATGAAATTTCCTCAGCGGTTTATTTTTTGAATATAGCTTGTTCATCGAAATGTCATAATTCATGGTGATTCTCCAACAAATGAACTCTTATAACACTACTTTTTCTCTGAGTTAATAAGTACAGAGAACGACTCTTTGTCATTTATCCCACTATAACCATCCTTCGATTAGCTATCGAATGAACGTAGTATATAAAAACTGCTTTATCCCGATAAGTGGAGATTAAACACTATGGTAATCGCGTCGCCTCGAGGTCCATACTCGTATGGACACTACAGTTTCTTTAGCGTCGCGAATGAAGTAAGTTAGCACAACATTTTGAAATGAAACTGTAGCTAACTGAACTTATTTTTTATTTCGTGGCATGAATTAAAACCAGTATTTTGGACTGTTTTGAGTATAAGAAGTGTTTTGTTCAAATAACTTACAAAGCTTCATCATGTTGGCAACAAAGAAGTCAGAAAGTCTTGGGCACGGAAATTCGTGAGTGATCCTAGAAGCAGTACGCGGACGATCGAGGCCGACCTAAAAACGTTGTTGCTATTTTTACAGATATCCAAAGCGAAAATTTTTATCTTTGCTCATACTTGACTATGCATAACCCTCTGATATCTACTGTGCGGATCCCAGTAGTTTTAACATTCGATTCCTCTCCTGACGTTTCTTATTCTGGATGATTTTCGATGATAGCTTGTGAGATCAGCACGCTGCTTGTTGATTTCCTTCCTCACAGATCTTTTTCATGAATATCGCTGAATGCTGATCGCACCGCTTCTTTTCACGTTTTAAAATAGTTGCTTTAAAGCCTTTCAGCATGGATTTGAAAAAAGTGACAGGACTCCTATAAATCTGGGACCATTTTTTCTCCAAAAGCATAGGTCTTGGTGGGGTCGGGAAAGAATTGAAAGAGAACCGTACATGTGAGGGACGACATCACTATCACTCCAATGCCACCACATTCCTTCTGCGACTCTCAGAAGTGATTGATTTTATTATATTCAGTGGATGGTAACATGGCTTACATTAGGTCTACAAATATGACTCCGCCATTTTTTGCTGACTTAATGACAAAATAAAGTATTCAGTTTTTTCTGTAAGAAAGTAAACGCTATATAATTATTTGTCTTTTTATGCACAAAATATTATGTAATGATTCTCATACGACTTTGAACATGACCACTTATATCCGAATTTGAGGGAACATTATCTTACAGATTTATTACCGAAAAGTGATTGAAATTGCTTGATTTTAGCATCGCTCAACTGCACATTTTCTTGCGAATATTTTATCATACAAATTATCTATACTTCCCTTAAGAGGGAGCTGCTGTTGGATCAAATTCGCTTACTACTCATACCACGAATGACACGTAGGGGAAAGAGGTTAGTGAAGCAACGCACAAGATCAATGGAGCTTGGGGCGAGCTGCATCTTAAATCAAGTACAAGCAAGTGTATACAAAATTTTGGAAAGAAAATGCGCAATTGAACGATACCAAGATGCTCTTTCATTACAAAAATCATGTTGAAATAGCAAAACAGCAGAAACTTGGCAATTTTGTTGAATGATAATGGTTGACTTCATGTTGCAAAACCAGTCGAAAACGACATGAAAGAGCGAATCTGGGAGGTTTCAGAAAATTTTACCTCATCCGCCTTAGTATCCCGACGTCGGACTAACTTGTAATTCCCAAAACCAAATTACAATTTAGCAATTAAAAAAGTGGCTTTTTCAGTTACAAAAGTCGTCATCTTCAAAGTCCTATAGAGACCGTCAAATAAAATACTTTGTAAATAAAAAACTTATGACTAAATAGTAACACTAACACACTTTCAAAAAAAAAAGAATTTGCATATCATACTCATATGACAGTAGATGTTTTGTAGCGTAGAAAGAGTGGTGAGTAAAACGGGAGTCAGTAGTGCAACGTGTTAGAGCATGCGCACTCGGATAGAGTCAGATGTGGGTTGAAGTCCCGCCTGACGCGAAAGGTTTTTACATCATCTGCATCAATGGGTATATTTCAAACATCATACCAACGCTGGAAGCGGCTAAATAAATAAAAGGCATTATTTTTGATCATCTAATACTCATTACCTTTTGGCGTGACTGTGTTCAGAGTCAATAGGCGACTGCGTGGTTCAAGCCTTCGCCGACTGGTCTCTGAGGTATAGATGCGTTGTAGTGCAGAAAGAGTGGTGAGTAAATCGGGTGTCAGTAGTGCAACGGGTTAGAGCATGCGCACTCGGATAGTGTTAGATGTGGGTTGAAGTCCCGCCTGACGCGAAAGGTTTGCACATCACTCTGGATCAGTGGGTATTTTCAAACATCATCCTACCTCTAGTAGCAGTTAGATAAAAATAATTGAATTGCAAATCTTTGTTTCTTTTATTACTACAGCAAGAAAAGAAAAAACGTATTTGGACACCTAATATTTTTTGATCGCACGGTCGATCAATTATGAAGCACCACGTAACTCAATGCCGCTTTAATCCACAACAGTCCATCTGCTTAGAAGGAAGTGCTAGTCTGCCGATGCAGAGCCGGGAATTCCGTATTCTAAATTCATTTACTTATTTAATGCAACTCAGTGCACTCATCATTAGCTTATACATGGGCTACTATTTATCACTAGAAGCATGCAGAGTTGTGGTCTAGTGTGCAGTGCCATATGAGGTCATTTGACTCTGCACTCTAGGATTATAAAGCCTTCTTTCAGGTCGGCAAATTCATAGCAAACTTGATAAAGAGGAATAGAGCACTGAACTGATATTTTTGCAGGTCACTGCAAGCTATTGTAACGGATAGATGTGCCCCATGAAGACGCTTAAGCACCTCTACGTTGTTTGATGAAGTGCGTGCGCGTCCCTCAAAAAGTGATCAGCACCGAGTATCTTATCATTTATCCTTGGTCATCGGTCAACATACATGTCACGTGATAGAGCCCTGTGACAATCTTTCGCGGCCATTATCACATCAATGGAATTCTTTCTTTTCGGGAAACCAACTTAATACTTTTAATCGCAGTTCAGAGATCGGAATTCAAAATTTTGTGTGAATGGTTTTTCAGCTTCCCTTAGGTCAACAACTTGTTTGAAAAAATAGAATGTGCATTTAGTCTATCAATTTTGTGCTGTTCAAAGCAAGTAGGTTAGTTAGACGATAACACACCTATAGTAAAGTACCTTGTTATCTCTCGGCTATAGGGAGAGCTTTTTGCTCCTACTATACTTTTTACTTTGCTGAAAATCTTAACTACTTTAACTTTTCGTTGTTTGCACTACAACGTCCTGGGTATCTAACCAGATTTCTAGAGACTTCTCGAAGCTCATCAACTTAGATCACGATCTAATCTAAATCACGCGAGCGAACTTTGATACCAACTTCCAGTAAGAACTTTGCCGATATCGTTGATGTGACCTCTGAGAAAAATCCAATTAACAGGCCGCGAGCGTCAGAGGTGTTGCCTGCAACGTGAACTAAGAAAACGACATGCAATTATTGTTTAGCCTAAACTGCTCACTGTAATGACATCCAGATATTTTTGATAGGTATCCGCTTTTCCTTTCCCAGGTTCAAAAAATTCAACATGCACGTGAAAATGTTAGAATTGGTTGATTTTTGAAAAGCACGATAATTGTGTCTTGTCAGTTATAAACAACCATGATAGCGACTTGGATTTGGAAACTTTTAAGTTATGACAAAAATCGCAGCCTCAATTAACGTTCAATTTCCAGCATATAAATCCGTCCTAAACTGCCACTTTCTATTCTATCCCTAATTTTTCTGCTCATTCGTAAGCAGATTATACCAGTCGTTTGTCAGACAAAGTGCATACTTCTGTACTAGAGCAACTTCGCTCACGTGCGAGTCTTGGTGTTATAAGATCTTTAATAGAGAAATTCAATTCTTTGCAACAATTGCAAAAAGATGTAGATTTTACAGCTGTTGGAGCAATTTTTTGTGTGGGTAACAAGTCACGAACGACGTCCAGAGTTTCCCAAGCATCCGTGTGAACCACCAATAGAATCCCGGAGAGGATGTGAGGCAGCAGAAATTCAACGGTTTTACAGCGATGAATCGTGAGTATTCGTTGAAATTGTCATTTTCCGAAATCACTCGACATCCTTTATGTATTGTTCACCGTTATTTTCATATTAAGTTTGACAACAAATGAAGCAGAGGAAACTTTATTAGAAGGACCGTACGAAAATGCAGATCACGATGGTAATTATGGCGAGGTGATTTTCTGACCGTTAGTTCTATTACCATCGTGTTCTCCACTTATAGATCTAATGTTTAGAAAGAGATAAAGTGGAAATTATGTTTAAATTTAGGAGTGCTTAAGAAAAGGAGTTTCTTCTCGCTTTTCGAGTTAGATTGTCTAAAGAAGTCCACAGTTATCGATGGACTTTGAGATGCTAACCAGAAGTGGTTATGACTTGAAGTCTTTAGTCCAGTTATGGAAGGATAACTAGAGTACCTGACTAAGACTCAAAAAAAGATCATAGTAAGATGAGCAGTGGGTAACGTCTCTCATCACATTATAAATCGCTGTTGGATATAATTTATCGCATTCCACCATTTTTTTTCATTGATTTTAACTTGGAATTTGTTAGTTTTCACTTTTGCATTTGTATTGTACATTGGATTTGCAATCCTCTTTGAACCTTCAAAATTGATTCGAATCGTTCGAAATTTGCTCGTTTTTTGCCTTCATCGCTTATGAGGAGCACTGTGCTCAATCAGCATATAGCGTCGTTGATATGAAAGAGAAAATTTTCAAGTAATAGCTGATCCCACATGTAATTCGGGCACCCTTTCTTGACAAAGTTAGTCGAATAAAGTATGTATACGAGCCCATAAATGTTTGATCTTATGCAAAGCTATCAAAGTCGGACGGGAGTTGAACCTGCGCACCACCCTTATCGAGCGCTTGTGCTACCACTACTTATTCAAGGACGCTACTCTGCTAACACTCTTTCCTCTCTGCTATCGACCCGCCCTTTCACAGACCCGCTCAAAACGAAGTAATCTGATAGGGATATGACTTGTTTTGAGCCGATGGGTCTAGTGCTATATAGGCGCCTACTCCGTCATATTGGAACTTTTCAGTAGCACCCTCCGTCGGTTTCGTCGATCCACTGAGGCTAAAAAATCCTCTAAAGGAATCGACGCCCGAGTAAAAAACAATCACCCCAAGTCGGATTCTTTCTTCTATTTGAGGTTTCTAAACTGTCAACAACCAACCGCCCACGCAATTAGCCTAGCGAGCACATATCGGCATCAAACCAATAAGCTCAAAATTAACGGGTATATGCAATCCACGGCAATTTTTGTGAAGAAGTAGTTAAATTAGCATATGTGGCGACGGATCATGCAATAAAGTAGGTGACTAAATGTACAAAAGGTTTCGTAAGTATGTCAGGCATTTCAGACAGTCAGTTAGTAGTGATCTGTTCATAGACAACATTTTGCAGCTTCTTTAGGGCCTGTACGGACCTATATGAAATGGTATGGGTCGCGAATTATTATTTTCGGGTTCTCTACTGCTCAAATGGGTTGCGATGATGGTATTGGCCGCTCTGATGCTTGGATTCATCGCCTGGTCTGTCTTACTCGCCATCATCTAATCTACAGCGCCATCGGAGTTGTCCGTCAGTGCCAGCTTTGGAGAAGGTGATTGACAACAAACTTTAACTTCATAATCTCTTATCAGGACATGTTTACATTAAGCCTGCTCCAGAATAATAAATGTGAACGGCTCAACGCTCAGCTGTGTAAAAAGGAGCCCCTTTCTAAGAGTACCAATTGGCATTAAATCTCGTTCATTTGCATATTTCAAAGTTCAGTTTGTGCCGCATTTAAAACCAAGAAGCAAATTAAAGTATTTGCCGTATTGAAAATCGCGCCAATATTGAGCTTCCATTGTTCTCATGGCAAACATCCTTCTACCAGTCATAATTTTGCTAACGACATTATGTGTGAATCTCTTGTGAAAAGTATAAGCAAGCTGAAGAGGACGGTAGTTTGGAGAGATGCAGGTGGATGGCGATCTGAAATTTGTAATTGTCTATCAAATCTAGCACCTTATTGCGGTCCGAGTGTAGCGTTGTGGCTAGGTATGTTTTGCAGTGCATACGTGGTCTTTGATTCGACTCCGGATAGGTTCGTCAGCCTTTCATTTCTTCAGGGTTAATATGTTTCTTGCTTCGAATGGCCGTAGCATCGAAATGAAGCACCGTAGGGTCACCGAAAGTTATGCAGGCTAGATATGCATCTCACTATATGAGTCTTGATAGAATTGAATGCATGAAGCATTGCTCTGGCAGTGGTCAACGTCGTATACACTATCCCTTCATTCTTTAAAGTCAACTACCTCTTGAAAATTCAACCATTTTGCGGTTCCTCAAAGAAATGTCTGCCAAAAAATGACCAGCACTCCTGTACTGTACTTTCCAGATGATTATTATTGCAATAATTTATAGGTACGTCTATCGAATAGAATGTTATTTCGCTTTCACATCGCTGCAAAGAGCGAAAATGAAGATGATGCTAAGTGCCAGTTTTTCTTTTTTCGAGAATCTCAAGTGTGACTGCAACTGATGTTTTGAAATGCCTCCTTGCTATAATGGTGTTCACCTTATCGTTCTAGGCGATTCCGTATCATTTTGCCTTTTTCAACCATTTCTGACACTGGGACGGATTGTTCCAAAATACGTGTTGCAGCAGATTTTTGGTCCACGTAGAGCATGAAAATCAATTGTGTTCAATGGTAAACATTAAATGAAGAATATTGTTTATAGTAAAGTGCAAGTGGATCAATAAATAACTGACATTTCGAGACTTATTTATAAATGGGCTGATCAAATGCACTGTGCAAACTTATTCATGATCAGCTATTCATGAATTTTTCAACCGCTATGATTTTCTTCCAACTATATTTATGCAATAGAATAGGTCAAAACTGATAGATTTATATCATAATACTTCTTGTGCAACTCACTGTAATTGACAGATTGCCAACAATAATATTATTGGTGAAAGAACGCTTTTTATTTCCGCATAAAAGTCACATTGCTTTGAAAGCACACGGCGTGTAGAATATATCATAACAAAGTATCGAAGTTACGAATGATTCTAAAATTATTCCCACAACGGAGAGACGTCCTGGTCAAATAATAAAAATCGGCACCGGCTGGGAATCGTCTGCGAGCGCAATTTAGTTGTGATCCCAAAACTACATAACTGAGGTACATGCACACTATGATGCCGGATATTATGGCAAATTTAGTTCTTTGAACCCGTTTGAACTTTTCATATCCTAGTTTAGCTCTTTAGTTTGAGTCGAGGAATGCAAAAATAATTCCGAGAAACCAATATATTGCTTGAGAATGAATTTTTGACTACTAGATCATTATCGATTTCAATGTAACACTGTGAGAGACGTTTAAGTGAAGAAACGCTTCCATGGATCAGCGACAAGCAGAAAAATGTAAAAGGACAGATTTAACTTTATGTGTTGCATGTCTTCGTATATGCCCACAGTAACCCATTAAGCATTTCACCGTACATACTGTGCAGACGATGTTGAACATTTTCTCTTAACGTCCTTATGTGTTCTGCTCCTTATGTGTTGATTAAGATAACGCAAATCAAGATCAAATTTAAGCTGAGACCGTGGTTGGGATTTTATCCTTTAACCTATTTTCTTCCCATGTCATTCCTAACGTACGCAATCAAGATTACTACTCTTCGTGCATCTCAGCCATAACATAGCTTGTTCGGTGGCTGCCAATCATCAGTCAACGGGAATGATAAAGGGAGCATGGATCGGTATAAACTCAGTCTAACTGGAAGCATCGTTGGAATTCTAATTCTCGACTACTTGTCTGCCTCTCCATACAATCAACGAAGACCACTAAATGTGGTGTTAAAGCTGTGAGAGAACTTATCTGGCCTAAATGCTAGTATAAATAGTTTGAAAATGTTCCAGTCACAAAAATTCTAGCTCACTCATACATCAATTACAACATGATCATGGAGGAAAGAGTTAAGTGACTTATCAAAATATGATGAAGAAAGAAACAAAAAAACAAGAAAAATAATTATGGATTTACGTGCTAGAGTTATGAATACCAATCATTTCAAGCGAAGCTCAAGTTATGTAATGCACAGATTCTAAAATATATAACAGCAACAAGGAAAATCAAGAGTTAGTGAAGGACTGCTCGAGATATTTTTCTACACATCTCGGCTCTCTGTAGTTAACAAGAAACATACGCTGGTAACCAGGTTTCTCATGACGAAGAATGCCATAACGGCCAGCTCTAACCAAATCGTACATGATCTTCGAGTATCTCGCTTTGCGCTCTTTGGTGGGGGTTTGTGGAACTAAAAACGATTACGGTTATTCTAAAAACTTGACAATGAGCTGTTGTAGATGATATCAAAGAGATCATTTATCATAAAGCTCAACATCAAAAATATTGTTAATCTAATATGGAAACTTAGCTATTTAACTGGCACGAGGTTGGTAGACAACGTTGCTGTTGTCGTTGTTGATCGCTGTTGATAGATCGCTGTAGGGATTGCTGGCTGACGTTTCGGCGACACCGCCTTGTTCAGAGCCTGGACGTAAACCGTGGTAAAAAACAGTGTACGTTGAGGCTCTGAGGAAGGCGGAGTCGCCACTGGACGTAAAAAACACTGTACGTTCAGGGTCTGAAGAAGGCGGTGTCGCCGAAACGTCAGCCAGCAATCCCTACAGCGATCTATCAACAGCGATCAACAACGACAACAACAACGTTGTCTACCAACCTCGTGCCAGCTGAGAAGCTAAGTTTCCATATTTGAATTCATAATTGATTTTGATGCCGATGTTAATAGAAAGTCGATCTCTCGAATTATTGTTATTCTATATCAGCTTGCACATTTTGGCCAGATACTCAATCTGTTTTTGAGAAAAAATGAGCAACAGAAGGCGCAGTCTGATCATAGACATCTGGAAAAATATAGGAAAGATAAAGTTTCAAATATTCAACGACAAGTTGGCACTCGACAAAGTAGTGAGGAGTTGTCTTCTAACTAATTACAGACTTCACTTACTCGACAGTTGGCGCGCGATTATTGACGCAATGAGCACTTGTCTGTTATATGGTAACAAATCGACTTTCGACCCTTTTCGCTGAACGAAGATTTTTATTGCACTATCACTGATCATTCGAAAGCTTAGATTTTTGGCTACTGCTCTAAGTGGCCTGTTTTGAAAGAGTTTTTTTGCAGCGCTATAACAGAAGGAAAACTTTTGGGTTCCACGCAAGCATACTCCTCGCGGGACAGAATACCTTACTGAAGTTATAAGTAATCTTTCAATAGCGTAAGTTTCGACCTTTTCAATGCTGTGCTTATTCTCCGAAAGATTATTTCACTAGAATTTAGCAGGGGAAATAAGATAGTCGTTTCACATATTCGGCTCTCTTGTTTACCGGCTAATCTGCAGTCGGGGTTTCTGGTGGCCGTAGACTCGATGCGGCGTCCCGCTATCGGTTGGTCGAAGGTGTTGGAGAGGCTGATAAGTGAAGTACGCTTTTTCTTATCCAACTGACAATTTTTTCTCCATTTCGGATAAAACATCGGATAAAACGAGTGACTCGGATAATAGAAGATTCCCACTACGCGGTTATGTGCTTTGCTTCCAGCAAGTTAATAGTGAAAGGGAATGGCTGATGTAAAGCATAACTTTTTGGATTTTTCATCGCTATGAAAAGGTATTTTCAAAAAGGGAACATGTAGCTTACTAGCCAGAGATTCAAGCTTTCGAGTAATCACTATCACTCTTATGAAAAGTTCTTGTGCAACGAGTAGGATCGTATCTTCATCTGTCTCCATATAACAGACAAGAATATGCAATGATTATAATACCCTCAGTTTGCTAGAAGCCTTATGACTAATCAATCCGATGATATTTCTAAAATGTAAATCCGCTAATCACTATGCCTCTATTAAGCCAAAGAGCTCTACATGCATAGGGCCCTCTCTTTGTATCAATTATCACACGTGAACATGCTTAAGTCCCACAATGAGGCTAAAATGCTTTTGGTGTGACTGAAATTCAATCACTGCGCTATATGTATTTCAGAAAAAAAATCTCAAGTGAAAAAGAGTGTCCCGGTGTAACGGCAAAAAGAATGCAAGGAGCGCAATTACACTAACTTCAACGTTCATTTGACAGATAACGACATTGTTATCAACAAATAAATTATCCACGGCTATCAGCGGTATGATATCATACTCTGGTCCTTCAATGTCCATAATGATGTAGTCAATGAAGTTTCGTTTCACCATACTTAGGATAAATGTTAACACATCGACATGCTGTACCATCATTTTTCCATAGTGCCCTGAACTAGGGACTATCGTAAAATAACACTATTAATTCTTTGAACAACCCGCAGCTATTGAATCATCGATACCTTAGGTCAACGAAATAATGTAAACTTTCACGCGATGACTGAGGAATTAATCGTAGTTAAGCGTTTGAGTATTCTGGTTGAAACTGTTAATTGACAAGTAAATAGTTAATCGATGTTTTTTTTCACAGAAATTGAAAAGTTCCGTGCGGAATTTGTAGAAATGATGACGCTTATATCGCTCAAGATGCACACAAAATTTCACCAATTTACTTGGCACAGACTTATGAATTCATAGCAAGAATGTCATTGAGCGAAATCATAAGATTTTCTGATTAAGACATGACTCGTCTCTAAAAGAGAGGCAGAATCAACCGACCTTATGGATTTGGTAGACTATCGGGAAACTCTAAAATGACAATGAGTTTATCGTTAAATATTTCCATACACTTTAACCCTTTGACT